>PVIU01007617.1:0-90339 GCA_004026605.1 Ondatra zibethicus | reverse complement strand
AAAAAAAAAAAAAAAAGGAATCTTGTGATTTGGATATATATTTGAGACAGAGATAATATCATCTAGGTGTGACAGGAATGATACACCCATGAAATATCAGTATTATGGTTATGTAAATAAGATAAAGCTAATGACAGGACAAGACCTCATGCTAGTACGGATGTGGGATGTTTCATAAGGCTACACTATAAATGAAGAGCTACAAGCAATCAGTGGATGATGAGAGAGGCAGATCATTTTTCTTTAGATTTTCTTGATAGATTATCAGATCCTAAGTGATTGTCTATAAACACATACACATACACACAAACATATAGACATATTCATATGTATACATCTATATTAAAGAAATCCTTAATAGATTCTATGAGGATGTGTGTGTGGTGTGAAACAATAATAAATTTGGAAAAGATCATGATTTCAGAAGGGAGTAGAGGGCTCATGGGGAGTTGGGATAAGAGAAGGAATTGGTGATAATTTTGTAGATGTTCTGATATAGACATTTTTTTAAAAATCTGGCGACCACAATTCACCCTCTTCACTTGCTCAGTTTCCTTTGGACTCATTATCAACAGAATAGTTATAAAATCTATATTGAAGTTTGAAATTATTTGTGATTACACCCAGTTCTTACAGTAATAGATGTAATTAATGACAAGAGTTTTATTTATTCACCCAGGGTCACTTCTCAATTTGTAGAGTTGGGTGAGTAACAAAATAGTATTTGGTTTCTTTTCTTTTATTAACAGACCGCTTCAACCTGTAAGAGCTTACATAATAATAATCAAATTAATTCACATTGTTATTGCTTGTGTATCTGTTTCGAGTCAGTTTGAAGACTGAATAACTTCAACAGATTTTAGGTAGTTTTTTAATCAGTATAAATCTGATATGTTATCCAATATTTGTAAGTGTCTGATCCAGTACAGCCAGCATAACTGAATTCTTATTCCAAGTATAGGAATTCTTATTCCAAGTATAGGAATTTTTATTCCAAGTATAGGAATTCTTATTCCAAGTACAGGAATTTTTATTTCTATACCAGATAGCTCATACATGTTTAGATGCAGGGCAGTTTTCTAATGCCTTTTGTTTGATCAAATCCTTCTTGCTTCTCTTCCAGCAATCATGAAAAACTGTAGAATGTTCAAGGAATTCAGCATCTTATTATTTTTTAAGTTGAAAATAAATTCTTTTCTAATAAAAGATACCTTGATTATAGTTTCCCCTCCCTCCACTCATTCCACTTCCTCCCCACCTCCCCTCCTCTCTAGATCCATTCACTTTCTGTATCTCATTAGAAGAGAATAGGCTTCTAAGAGATAACTGGCAAACATGGAAAAATATGAAGTAAGATGAAGCAAAACTTTCACGTCAAAGTTGGGCTTGACAACCCATCAGAAAGGAAAAGAAAAATCCTAAGAACTCAGAAAAAAAAATCTCAGAGACTCAATAGTTCTCAAAGTCAGGATTCCCACAAAAATACTAAGCTAACAGCTATAACATAGGTGTAGATCCATGTTGGCCATATGTGTAACATGAAAGGCCTGCTAGTTGGGGTTTCTGTCCTGCTCAGTTCCCACAGTCATTAGGTCCCAAAGAAAATCACACAGTCTCCATAAGTTACGAACTGATTGGCCCATTAGCACAGGCTTCGTATTAGCTCTTATAACTTATATAGCCCATTATTCTTATCTATGTTAGCCACACATATGCTTACTGCTTCAGTGTCTGTGAGCTCACATGGGCATCAATTCATTCTGTGGGCCTTGTTCTCCTGACATCCTCCACCTCCTCTGAATCTTACAATCTTTCCAACAGGATACCCTGATCTCTCACTGAGGGAGAGTTATGGAGACCTCCAATTTAGAGTCTCTGCACATACTGTATGGCTATAGGGCTCTGAGTTCATTCCCATCTGCTGCCAGAGGAAGCCCCTCTGATGATAACTGGGTAAGGCACTGATCTATGAGGATACCAGAATATCATTAAGAATCATTTTACTTTTATTTTATTTTAGTTTAGTTTAATTTTGACCAATTGTGTTTGTTTTCCCCTAGGTCATTGGGCCTAGTTTTTTGTTCTTAGTTGAACAAAAGTATTAGATATGGGTTCATTCTTGTTAAGTGGGCTTACGTGGAATCAAACATTAGTTGTCTCTTCCCACTAGTTCTGTGCTACCATTATCCGAGCATATTTTGCAGGAAGGAAAGACTGTAGGTAACAGGTTTTGTCACTGGGGTGGTATCAACCTTTTTCTTTGGTAGCCCACCAAGTACCTTTCCTTACCAAAAAGATGAAAACATTGGAATGAAGGTTCCATGTAGGCAGCATCTAGAATTTTGTGGATTTTGTCTTTTGCAGCATTTCCCACTCTAAGTTTATGGAAAGCAGCTCTTTGTCATAGCACCAGCCTGGGTTGTTTGGGGATTACCATGGTTACCTTCGGCCAACTGAGACCCCATCATACAAATGCCCCCCATTTCAGGCCATCTCTTCCCACATTTTCTTCCTTCATTCTATCTTCCCCATGTGATACCTTCTGCTCCTGTCTCTGCCAATACACACTCTGCACATAAAATCTATTCTATATCCCCATTCCAGAGAGATCCATGCATTCCCCCTTAGAGTCTTACTCTTTACCTGACCACTCTGGGTCTATGGATTGTAGCTTGGTTATCATTTACTAAATGACTAATATTCACTTATAAGTGAATACATATGATGTTTGTCTTCTGGGTCAGGATTATCTCACTCAGAATAATCTTTTCCTAGTTCTTTCCATTTTCCTGTGATTTTTATTATGTCATATTTTTAACAGCTGAATAATATGCCATTGTATAAATTTACCACATTTCTTTTGTATCTCTTTCTCTGTTGAGGGACATCAGTTCTTTCCATTTTCTAGCTATCATTAACAAAGCCACAATGAACATAACTGAACATTTTCCTTGTGGTAGGATGGAACAACATTTGTGCACATGCCTAAGAGTGGTTTACCTGGTTATTGTTGTAGATCAATTTGAATTATGAGGCTACAGTTACTATGATACCTAAAACACATTAGCAATATAACAAATAAAGAGAAATACTGACCAATGTCCCATATGAACATATTTGCAAAATAATAAAATATATGCAAACTGAATCCAAGAAAACATCAAAAAGATGATCATCCATCAGAATCAAGTATGCGTCATTCCAGAAATACAAGCATGATTTACTATGCAAAATCAGTAAATGAAATCCACCATATAAAGAAACTGAAAGTGAAAAATCACAGGATTATCTCATTAGGAGCAGAAAAGTTCCATGACAAAATCCAACTCCAAACTCAATGCATTTCTAAAAACAGAAACAAGACAAGATTGTCAATTCTCTCCATATTGTTTCAGTTTATTACTTGAAGTATTCGAGAGAGCATTAAGACAACTGAAGGAAATCAAAGGGATAAGTAGTGGAAAGGAATAAGTATTATTATTCACAGATATGATTGTATAAATAAGTGACCCAAAAATATTCTACCAGAGAAATCATACAGGTGACAAACACTTTCAGTTAAGTGGCTGGATAGAGGATTTAAACAGAGAGAGAGAGAGAGAGAGAGAGAGAGAGAGAGAGAGAGAGAGAGAGAGAGAAAGAGAGAGACAGAGAGAGAGAGACAGAGAGAGACAGAGACAGAGAGAGAGACAGAGAGAGAGAGACAGAGAGAGAGAGAACCTCAATAACCCTACTATATACAAAAGACAAATGGACTGAGAAATCAGGGAAATGACCCTCTTCACAATATACACAAATAATGTAAAATACCTTGGTGTAACACTAACC
This sequence comes from Ondatra zibethicus, assembly GCA_004026605.1. Classification (NCBI taxonomy): domain Eukaryota; kingdom Metazoa; phylum Chordata; class Mammalia; order Rodentia; family Cricetidae; genus Ondatra; species Ondatra zibethicus. Next base: position 86,511 of record PVIU01007617.1, on the reverse strand, counting down.
AAGCAATTGAAAGATTTGTGTTATAGAAACTTTAATCCTTTAAAAAAAGAATTGAAAAGATACCAGAATATAGAAAACCCCCCATGCTCACACTTCAATAGGATTAACATAGTAAAGATGGCCATCCTACCAAAAGCTAGCTACAGATTTTATGCAGGCTCCAACAAAATTATTGCACAAATTTTTCAGACCTTGAAAGGATAATTCTCAACTTATTATGGAAAAACAAACAAACTAACCAAACTAACAAAACACAAGATAGCGAAAAGAACTTCTGAACAATTGAAGAACTGCTGGAGATATCACCATCCTTGATTTTAAGCTGTGCTACAGAACTATATTAATAAAAATTGCATAGTCTTGACATAGAAACAGGTATGCTGAATAATGGAATCAAACTGAAGATTCAAACATAAATTCACACACCTGAGTTTTTAAAATAACATACTGGAAATATACACCAGGAAAAGGACAGCATCTTCATCAAATCATGATTGAAGATGAAACTGAAAGTCAGCATGTAGCAGAACGCAAACATATCCGTAGCTATCACCCTGCACCAAACTGCAATCCAAGGTGATCAAATCCCTCAACACACAGACAACCACACTAAACCTATAGAAGAGAAAGTAGGGAACAATCTTAAACTCATTGATCAAGAAAAGTTGTTCTGAACAGAACACCAATAGCACTGGCACTAAGAACAACAACAAGCAGAACTTCATGAAATGAAAAGTTCTGTTTGGAAAAGCACATTTTCACTCAAACAAAGCTGCAGTGCACAGAACGGGAAAAGATTTTTGCCAAGTGCATGTTGATAGAGGATTAATATGCAAAGTATATAAAGAACTAAAAATCTTGATAACAAGAAAATAAACAAACCAATTTAAAATGGGGTACAGAGAATTTGAAGGCCGATAAACCCAAAAGAAATGTTCAACATCTTTAGTCCATTAAATGAAAACACCTTAAGTGTCCTTCAACAAATGAGTGGATAAATAAAATGTGGTAGTTATCCATTCATGTTTCCATCTTCCATTTTATTCCATTAGTTTTCAGGTCTATTTTTGTGACTGTAGTATACTGTTTTTATTAGTATAGTTCTATAATGTATTTGGAGTCTGGAATAACAATTTGTCCAGTAATATATTCTTTGATTTGGGTACTAATAAGATTTTTGGCCTAAGAATCTTTGGATGCCACCCACAATTCTGTAAAGGGTACTGTAGGCATTTTGATTGGGATACCATTCAATCTGTCAATTGCTTTGGCAGAATTATTATTTTCATAATTATAAGTCTATTGATCCTTAAGCACAGAATGTCTTTTCATTTTATAGTGTATCTCTCAATCTCTTTCTTCAGAAATTTTATGTTTGTTTTATACAAGCCTTTCACATACTTGATGAAATTAATTCAATATATTTTATGGCCCTATCCAATTCTTGATTTTAATGTATTTTTATACCATTTTAATCTCTTAGAAAAACAATGTTGGATATGGATTTACCCAATATAACCTTTATTAAACTAAAATATGATTCCTCCAGTCAGAATTTCTTCAGAATTTCTATCATGATAGCGTGGTAGATTTTGTCAAAGTATTTATCTGCCTCTAAAAAGATTAAATATATTTGTTTTTAAATTCAAATATATGATTCAATATCATTATTGTACTGAAGATATTGAAGCAATTTTCATTCCAGTTATAAGACCAACTTGATCATAATTGATAATATTATTGCTTTGTGCCTATAATTGTCTTGCCAGTATTTCCTTGAGCATTTTTTCATTTCATGAAAGATTTCAGTCTGTAGGGTTCTTTTGCTTGGTTGTTTGTTCTTTGATTCCTTTTTGTTATTGTCATTTCTAGTAGTTTGGGTATCATAGTAATATTAGCTCTAAAAAATTAGCTAGAAGGTGATTATGTGCTTTCTTTTTCCTCTTCTGTCCTTCATTTTCCTTTTTAAATATTTTTTTGAGTTTAAGAAGAATTTATTGTTGTTCTTACTTGGAGAGCTGATAAAAACCTGTTGTTGAATATTCTGGTCATAAATATTTCTAGTCCAAATGTTTCTTATTAATATTTGAATCTGCTCTTTGTTATATGCTTTCTTAGGTAGTTGTTTTTCTATTTGTTAATCTAGATAGTTTGGATGATTTAGAAAACTCATCTAATTTTCATGAAAGATCTTTTTGGTCATTTGGGACAAGGTTCAATCCGTATTGGTTTCCTTTAAAACAATTAGCTCAGGTTAATTTATTTTTTGTATTGTTTTCATCGTTTCTATTTTACTAATTTCTGTTCTGTTTATTATTATTATTATTTCTATTAACTTCTAGCTGTCTACTGGGTTTGACTTTTGTTTGTCTTTGTTCTCTGAATCTTTGAGTTACATCAAGAAGTTCTCTGCTGGATCATTTAATGTAGACACTTAGGGCTATAAACATTTCTTTTAGAATTAATTTAACATGTCCCTGAGGTTTTGATGTGCTATGTTTTTATTTTCATTTAGTTCGTGGAATATTTTCTTTTCATTTTTATTTCTTTTTTGATTTGTTTTGTTTTTTTTCAAGACAATTTCTTTGTGAAAAAGCCCTCTCTGTCTTGGAACTCACTCCGTAGACAAGGCTCTCCTCAAACTCACAGAAATCTGGCTGTGTCTAACTTCTGAGTGCTGGGTTTAAAGACATGCTATAGATGTAAATTTCTGTTCCACCCAGTCTCACATATATTCAGTCCCAAATAAACACACAAAAATTTATTTTAATTATAAACTCTTTGACCTATTGCTCAGGCATATTACTAACTAGCTCTTATAACTTCAGTTAACCCATAATTCTTATCAATGTTCAGCCATGCATCTTGGTACCATTTCTCAGTAAGGCATTCTCATCTTGTTTCCTCTGAGTCTGCCTGGTAACTATGCCTCTGCCTTTCCTCTTTCCATGATTCTCCTAGTCTAGTTGCCCAACCTATACTTTCTGACTGACTACTGGCCAGTCATCATTTTATTAAAATAATTTGGGCAGCAAATCTGTACAGTGCTGAAGAGCATTATATCACAGCAGCATGTGCCACCACTGCACAGCTCTGGAATATTTTTTTCATTTTTGATTTATTATTTGATCCATTCATTCTTTTCCCTCTTGTCTTCTTATTTATTCTTCTCTCATATAATAAACTCCATCCACAGCTTCCTTTCCCTCCACTATTCCAGCCTCACCACACACACATCCCTTACCCACTAGATCCACTCCTCTGTATCCTTAAAGAACAGGCCTCCCACGGATACAAACTGAGCATGACAAAGCGAGATGCAGTAGTACTAGGTACAAACCCTCATATTAAGGGTGGATGATGAGTTTCTATTGTTACTGGATTTTTATTTACTGTTGATTTTATATTCTTTGCATTATGATCAGTTATGATACATAGGATTGTTTCAATTCTTCTGTTTCTGTTATAGTTTGTTTTGTGTTCCAGCATGTGTCTATTTTGAAAAGTTTCCATGTGTTGCTAAATATAATGCATATTCATTGGCTTTTGAATAGACAGAGTATCAATATCTGTTAGGCACATTTGATGTATGATATTACTTAATCCTGATGATTTTCTGTTTATTTTTTGTTAAAAACATTATTTGATAAAATGAAATGTTAAAATAATACATGATTATTAGCTATGTGTCAGTTTGTGTCTTAAAATATATTTTACATTCTTTTATTTTAAAGTGATACCCATCTTTTAAGTTGAATTCCTTGTAGAAAACAGATGTATTTTATTTCTTAATCTGTTCTATAACTACCCAGTGTCTTTTTTATTTGAAATCATTAATATTTAAGTTTCTATTGAATACTCTGTGTATGTTGCAATCATTTTAAACTTGTTCCTCATTCATCCTTAGTTGTACTTTGCATTTCAAAAGTTTATTGTCTCATTTGCTTTCTGTCTGTCTGTCTGTCTCAAGTCTCTTAGCTGTGTGTATTCCTCTCTTTAGTTTGAAGTATTCTTTCCTGTATGCATTTTAATGTTGTTTTGTTGCTATTTTTGCTTATCTTTTTTTAGGCTTTTAGGATAATGAGATGTTTTTCCTTTCATCTATGGAATATTCTTTTATTTGTACAATTGTTGAGGATGGCATTTGTTGACTCTTAGAACTTTGAATGTTGCTGGGAAGTGGTGGCACACATCTGTAATCCCTGCACACTGGAGGGATAAGCAGGTGGATCTTGGTCATTTTGAGGCCAACTTGGACAACAGAGCTAGCTCTAGGACAGCTAGGGCTGTTATACAGAAAATCCCTGTCTCAAAAAAAAAATGAAATGTATTTTAAATAACACTTTCGTGAACTAGTTTGTCTGATGGGAGGGATGGTACTTTTATTCATGTTGCTATGGCTTCATGATTTCACCTGGGTGTGTGGACATCTTTTTTGTTGTTGTTGTTTGTTTAGTCTGATAACATAGGTTTTGCTGTATGAACTAATGAGGCCATTAAAATTGTTGGGTGAATTATATATTTAGACCATGGAAAGATAATTCCCAATCTTCATTTCTTGAACTACACATGTGGGTACAAAGAGGGCAGAAGATAGAAGAATGGGACAGAAAGTAGTATCTCACCAGCTAAAGGTGGCTCTCAAAGAATGCAGGTTTGAAAATAACAAATCTACTTTGGGGCTTGTGGGTATAAAGATGGATGAAGGCAGGGGGACCAGGGAATGGAAGGGGAGAATGTGACACCCAGAAAAGATGTCATAGGAATAAAGAAGGGTAGCCTAGACAAAACTTGAGGATTTGCAGATCATGACAGATTGCAGAAAGGGTTGGCAAAGGGAAGAAGTATTTTTCAAGGTAAAATGAATCACATTAAAAAGGTTTCTTGGTCACAGGTCATGAACGAGAATTGTGTGTTTGAAAATGATAGGAGTCTTGGGAAAGGGCATGTGTATTTATATTTTAAAATGTTATAACCATGTGTGTAGGTCAAATGGCAACTTGGTTGAGTCAGTTTTATTCTTACACATTTATGTGAATTTAAGAGATTGAACTCATGTGGCAGATTTGTGAGGTAAAGCTCTTTTAACTAAGAAGCTAGTTCCATGGTTCTAATTGTATAATTTACATTAAGTTATATTAAAACATCTCTTCCTTAGTCATTACATGTAATTCCTAATCCAGTTATATATAAAATGTGTAATAGCAACCAAACTTTAATACATACCCTAGTAGGCAATTCAACATACAGCCATCGTATCATGCTAGAAAACTCCTAGAACCCAACTGTCCCAGAAAAGGATGCTGATGAAAAATCAAAGAGTTTCTTGGCATGTGAGCATTGCTTTTAAAGTGAATAGTTTTCTTAAAGCCATGCTATTAGCTGCAGCATTCCCCCTCTGGGAAATCAAAATTCATTAAGCAATTATAAACATTTTTTGTTTCAGAAATTAAATTTTTTTTCTCTATCCTGGAGGTAACTCTTGTGACATTGTCCTCAGCAACTTCCCTGAATTAATCACATATTTGAGTCTTATTTCACACATGCTTAGAATGTGTTATCATATTCTCAGAAATATAAGGAAAACATGCATAATACAACTGTATCACTTACAGTTTTGCATGTTTATCTATTTAACTTTGATAAACTTGTTCACAAGTATCTTTGCTTTAAAGTTGTTACAATAAACATGATTATAATATATATTTGTGTATATATATATAATTGGTTATCTTATTTGACTAGATTTTTGAGTTACAAATATTAATTTAATATCATGTTAAAATTTATACTAATTTTTATTCTTTACTGTGTACTAACAATACATTGCTACACTATATGCAAAGAGACATAACAATTTATAATTCTTACCTCAAGCACATACCCTTATTAATAATACCTTCCAGTTTTTCTTAAAGATTAATTAGTTATGTGTATTAAAAGCAGTTATGATAAACATCCCTAGGGAAGCACACTACTGCTTTCAACCTTACCTAAAGCAATCTGATTGAGCGCTTTTTTATTCCCTGTAGCATAAGCCTTAGTCTACAATTTTCTATGTGGCCTAAGGGACAAAAGGAAGAAGATGGACATAAAAATTCTTCTCTGGTTATGAATGATGCTGATCAACGTCTCAAGGCGTTCAAAACTAGGACAGTATCAATTTCCTGTGTGAATACTTATCAAAAGTCATTTCACCATAGAGTCAAGTGTGGTACACAAAATGATTTTATCTGACTATTCATAAGTACCATCTCTACCTACCGTGTCCTTGCTGAAATGGTCCATCACCAAATAGTCATAAAGGGTATGGGTGGAAGTAACAGCTGAACTCAAGAGAAAGGATTTATGCCCATGTCTGTACTGACTCTCTCCAAGATAAGTGGCTATATTTCAATAGGAGAAACCACTGATGCGTCACTTTTACTATTCTCTTGGGTGAAGCAACTATCCATCTGGTATCAGGTTAATTACACTGGAGTGCTTCCATTATGGTAAAACACGAATTTATTTTCACTGAATAGGACAAGTGTTCAGGGAATACAGTTTATTTCCTTGTCCAAAGTGTTTCTGGCAGCACTGCTCTTTTGTTTTTTTTTTTGTTTTTTTTTTTTACTTATATGTGTTTTTTAACTTTCTAACATGAAATTGCTTTGGTAAAATCAATGCATTTTACATCAAAGAAGGGACAATATTGAGTGTATGAACTCACATTTCCTCTGATAAAAAGCAATGATCTGCTGAAAATTTAGTTATAGTGTGAAGAGACAACAAATGAATCAGGAAGGTGGGATGAGATGGCCCAGCAGGTAAAGGTGCTCGCTGCTTAAACCTGAGGGCCTGAGTTCTATCCCAAGAACCTACAGGATTAAAGGAAAGAAGCAATCCCTGCAGATTGTCCTCCAATTTCCAAATGTCTGCCATATCGGAACCACCCCCCAACACAAATATGTAAGAAAACCATAGATTCATTTTTTTAAGAAACTATTATGTTAAGTGATGAGCAATAAATGTTGTTCATTCTCTTTAACTAGAAAGGTTCATTCTCTAAATCAAGGATTAGAATAAGAATGACTTACTTTGGTGTTTGTTTAAAAGGCCTTATTAAGTATTATTTCTGTCAAAAAATTGTCCTATTATATTGCATTACGTAAGCAGTCATAAGATGTGTAGGATGCACATAAAATACCACATAAAAAGAGATTCCATGATCTCTAGAATCTTCTTCATAAAAGCTATATGTCCATCCTCTCTTGGCCAAAAACAGCTCTAATTTACTTCTCTTACTATAGTACACTTGTAAATTTATAGATCTTTTTGTGAATTGAAGAATAAAGTTCAACTTTCATTCATTGTATTTAGACTTACTGGATATTATACCTATGAATATTTCTTTTCATGTTTCATGTCTGATTAATATGCCACTGATTGTAGTTAACAATAATGTGTATTAATTCTTTTCATGGTGAGTTTATTGTTTATTGAACAAAAATTTTGAACATTTCTGTACAATATTTATGTGCATTTGTTATTTCCTCTGAGTGAATTGACACAACATAGAGTTAATAGACACTAATGCTTTGAACAACTGTCAAAAATATTGTTATTTTGTATAAGAAATGTGACTGTCTTGCTAACGCTATAATGCTCCATCTATAAAGATATCTCCTCCTTCCTTGCTCTACCTCACTGCCCTTCCCCAAACTCAGCCATCCAGATCCCTCATGTTCTCCTCCCCCTCCCTCTATCCCATCTCCTTCCCCTTGCATCCTCCCCTTTGCCCACCATGCTCCCAACTATCTAAGGAGATCTTGTGTATTTCTCCCCAAATGGATCCATGTATGTCTCTCTTGGTGCATTCCTTGTTTCTTAGCTTCTCTGGGGTTTGTGGACTGTAGGCTGGTTATCCTTTGCTTTATGTCTAATATCTACTTATGAGTGACTGTACAAGAGAAATTCCCAGGAATCCACAAGGATGTCCCTTGCTAAGAATCTAAGCCATGTAAAGAAGGTACTTGAACTGTGATTATCTTAATGGTCATCATAGACCCTTTATCCAATAAATGATAGAAGCAGATCTAGAGCTAAGCACCGGGCCAGGCTACTGGGGTCCAGTCAAAGAGAGGGAGGAGTGATGATATGAGCAAAGGGGTCAGGACCATGATGGGGAAACCCAGAGAAACAGCTGACCAGAGCTTGTGGGAGCTCACTGAATCTGTACTGACAGCAATGGAACCTGCATGGGACCTAACTAGGCCCTCTGAATATGGGTGACAGTTGTGTGGCTTAGGGAGTTTGTGGGGTTACTGGCAGTGGGACCAGTATTTATCCCTAGTATATGAACTTGCTTTCTGGAGCTCATTCTCTATGAAGGGATACCTTGTTCAACCTAGATACAGATGGGAGGTCCTTGATCCTGCCTCAATGTGATATGACATACATTGTTGATTTCTCATTGGAGGCATTACCCTCCCTGAGGAGTTGATGGGGTAAGGTGGGGGAAGGTGAGGGAGCAGGAGGAGGGTAGGGAGAGAGAACTGAGATTAGTATGTAAAATAAAAAAGTTTTTTTTAATAAAAAAAGGAAATGTGGTGGTCATATTCCAGTGAATCATTTGATATTGCCAGTGTTTTTGTATTTAGCTACTCAAAATTATCAATAGAATTTCAAATTAAATTTTCTCCTGGAGTGAATTGGTGGCCTTTTTCTACATGTTTCTGGCCTTTATTAACTAGAGAGATGTGTGATCAATTCTTCTGTCCACTTTATAAGTTTTCTTCACATTGCTGACTATTAAGAATTTTAAGAATTATCATAAGGACAGGGAGGTTGTGGGGTAAAGGAAACTCCTGCATTGGTGGTGGGAATGCAAGCTAGTATAGCCCCTTTGGATATCACTGTGGCGATTTCTCAGAAAATTAGGAAACAACCTTCCTCAAGACCCAGTAATACCACTTTGGGGTATATATCCAAAGGATGCTCAATTGTGCCACAAGGACATGTGCTCAACTATGTTCATAGCAGCTTTGTTTGTCATAGCCAGAACCTGAAAACAACCTAAATGCCCCTCGACTGAAGAATGGATAAGGAAAATGTGGTACATTTACACGATGAAGTACTACACTTGTCTGCAAAATTCAAGAGGTCGTTATTTTTTTCTGCTGTGTAGTAATCTTATTACATACTTATATATAAGTAACATACATTGTGGAAAAATAACCATTATACATTTTTAATCATTATATTTCAGTTAAATAATGTTTGCTTGTCTCATTCAGGAATTTATCATACCTCTGAAACAAATGTTATTCACATGCAGATATGTATTTGTAAGCTCTCTTCTTGGCAGAAATTATTTATGTGTATTGCTATAATATGCATAGTAAAAATATTATTAGAAGGCCCAAATCACAGGCCCAAGCCAATAAATCCCCAAATAGGAGTCAGTTTATTGAGAATGAATATTTCAAATTATTTTATGCAATCAAAATCACCCATTTTGATATTATCATAAGGAAGAAAAAAGCAAAAAATGATTTCTTTCAGGTTATTGCTATTATCCTGCTTCTTAGGTTTGGTCCTCACAATTTATTTCTTTTCCATCTTTCCTGGGTCTTGTATTTCTGAGCATAATAGATGATTTGGCAGAGGAACCTCACAGGGTATGAGAGGTCTCCACCCAGTGCTTCCCATATTTACAACCTGGGCATATATTCTTAATACTTAGGCATTGATTGTGGCCAGTTGTCAATCAACTTGTTTTTACATGGTCTCAGAACCTTCAGTATTCTCAACATTCCTGCTCTGTAGGGAGACTAGGAAACCCTGATTAAGTAATGTCAAGTGAATGATTATCATTGACATGGACAGGCACACATCAAGGAACCCAGGGCCTCAGCCCTGTGCAAATGGCAAAACTTACTCCTATTGGAGCACACAAGAAATAAGCAAAGCCTCCTATGCTCCAAGTGTGTACAAAGGTAACAATAAAAGTTTCCTCCTTTTGTACTTTTACAGCCTTAGACTGCATAGGAAACAGTCTTTTATTTTATTTTTGAATTACTTTGCATTCCATTCACAGTTCTCCCTCCCACCTCTCATCCTGCCCCTAAACATCCCCCTGCCAACCACCTATTCACTCCTTCCAGTGAAAGAGCTCCCATTGGAAGTCAACAAAGTCTGGCACATTAAGTTGGGGCAGGACCAAGCACTCCCCCTTACATTAAGGCTGATCATGGCATCCCACCATAAGTAATGGGCTACAATAAACTAGATCCTGGTCCTACTACCAGGTGTCTCACAGATAGCCCAAGCTTCATCACTCTCTCCCAATATGAAGGGCCTAGTTTGGTCCCATGGCAGTTCCACAGCTGTCGGGCTAGAGTTCCTGAATTTCCATGAGCTTGGTTCAGTTGTCTCCGTGGATTTGACTTTGATCTCCTTAAGCTCATATATTCCCTCCTCCCTCTCTTTGATTGGATTGCTGGAGCTCGCCCTGATGCTTGGCTGTAGATCTCTGCATCTGGTTCTTTCAGCTGCTGCATGAAGGTTATATGATAATAGTTGGGGAATTCATCAATCTGATTTAGGGAAAGACCAGTTCGAGTTCCCTCTCCACTATTCCTAGAAGTCTTAGCTCAGTTCATCTTTGTGGCTCCTTGGGATTTTCCCTAGCACCATGTTTCTCCTTAACCACGTAGTGACTTTCTATATCAAGATCTCTTTTATTGTTCTTGCACTTCGCTCCTTTATTCCCTTGACCATCCTGTTCCCTCATGTTCTCATCTACCATCCACTCCCCTTTACCACCCGTCACCCCCAGTTTATCCAGTAGTTCTTGTCTAATTTCCCCTCCCTGGGCAATCCCTCTTAGGGGCTTCCTTACTACATAGCTTCTCTGGATCTATGGATTGTAGTCCGGTTAGCCTTTGCTATAATCTAATAATCAACAACAACAGCATGAAATTTTCAGGCAAATGGATGGAACTAGAAAAAAAAACATACTTAATGAAGTAACCCAGATTCAGAAAGACAAACATGGTATGTACTATTAAAAATCTTACTAGGAGACCAAGCTACATGATTGTTACACTTCATGTGTATAATATGTTTTTTGTTATAGAAAATAATTGTGGAAAATCAATTTATGAAAATGAAGACGTTACTCTTCTCCTGCTCTGGAAGGTGAATATTGAAATGAAGATCACGTCATGGTGTCCTATCATGTCAATAGCAACCCTACCTCCAGTTGAAAACCAGAGTGAGACTGAATCCCGACAGATGAGAGAGCTGCTGCCTCTCCTGTGGCCTGTTATCATGAAACTCTTCTTCCACAATTGTCAATCCTCTTAAATCTTAATGAATGATTCTTCAAAGGCAAGCATTCAGTAAACAATGTTTATAAGACTAAAGTCATCCCTGTCTTCCCTTTCTGGTTTGTTCACCCTTCCTTTAGTCATTTACAAATTCATGGTTCTAGACTGGAGTTCTTTTTGCATTTGATCCAATAAGTCATAGAAATAGCATTTTAGATATCTACCATTTCTCTGTTGCCATATAACATATAAAATTAGGACTGTTAAAACAGTTCAAATATATCAGGTTGTAGCTCCCATGATCATATATCTGGATAGTTTGGATCTAAGGTATCATGAAGTTGTCCTCATAGTCACTAATTTAGTAAAACTTCCCAATACCCATGTGCAGCTGTTGGAGAGATTACTTTCTTAATACATCTGATTTATAGACCACAGTTATTTTCCAAATAGACTGCCATATACTCCAACAAAGCTCTTATATATGGGTTGGCTTGTGATAAGGTAGCAGGGAGAGGAGAGAAAGCATGGGTGGAAGAAGTTTTTTCTTTTGTTTTATTTTTTGTCTATAAATTACCACACCATTGTACCGTATTCTATTTAATATTCTAGTTTAGTTTATCTCTGCCATCACAGCAAAGTGACACCTACTATGTAATTCATAGAGAAGAAAAATTTATTCAAAACTCCATACAAGACCAGCTGGCATCTGACAAGTACTTTACTGCCATATATAACCTGGCGGGGAGTGAGAAGGTGTGGGACAGAGTGAATCTGTCCTTTTTGTGCTGCTCACTCATAAGTACCAAGATCAATCCATTCATGTTTATACTGTTACTCTGTCATTTAGGTAGCATCATTATACTTCATTGTACAGACATCCAAATCTGTCACTTTTCAGGAACTCTGATTTGAGGGATACCAGTAAGACAACAAGATATTCTGTTAGGGTTATCTTGGGAGATGCCTACCGAATTGAGTCAATTTGTGCTCCCCTTAAAACTTCTACAGCTGACCAAATTTCTGCTTTTGGAAAAAAAAGATTCCATCAAAAGTAGAAGTATTCTGGTATCTCAGTTGTTTCTGGTATCTCAGTTGTCACAGATATTTAGTACTCTGATGACTCCTCACTTTAGCAATGAGTTATTTTAAGGTCATTGAATTTGACATAGATTTTTGTCTTAGGTTAAAAAACAGAATAAGATAAAATGAATAGGAGTTATAAAGCCTAAGTTATTTTACAGTTGGACTTTCTACATCCTATGAGTCAATGTTAATGTGACCTGGCATACAATATAAATATTAAACACAGGCTCATTTCCCTTCTGGTTATGTGCATTTACATGATCCCTTCTGGATCGGTTTAGACCTCATGAGACATGATTTTTTAAAGCAATTTTTATATTTGTGAAACTGATTTGACTTTCAAGAAAGTAAATAGTTTAAAGGACACTGTTACAAACATGGAATCGACTGAATATGTTTGTTCAGTAATAAAAGGAGAATATACACATATATTTGTCATAGATATTATATACCACAACATGTTACATTTAAATAAATGTTATGGTTCATAACATTTATAACATGTTATAGCATACCCAAGATACACCCAACATAAAGCCAGGAAAATTTACAGCATAAATGCAACAGGAATTGATGAGGCTCCACCCCTAACTGGGGAACTGTTGGCCATTGATGGTCACTTGGGAAAGAACAATCATTCTTCTATATGGTTTGGATACTTGCAAGATGCTTATGGTTCTGTGCGTAGTTCCACTCCTGTGTGTATATGAGCAACACTAAAAGTAGTTGGTAGATTTTTTTAATTGATTTTTATTGAGCTCTATATTTTTTTCTGCTCACATCCCTGCCTCTGCCCTTTCCTTCAAACCTCACCAAAGGTCCCCATGTTCCCAATTTACTCAGGAGATTTTGTCTTTTTTTTCTAGCCGTGTAGATTAGATCTATGTATGTCTTTCTTAGGGTCCTCATTGTTGTCTAGGTTCTCTGAGATTTAGATTTGTGGGCTAATTTTCTTTGCTTTATGTTTAAAAATTTATGAGTGAGCACACATGATAATTGTCTTTCTGGGTCTGGGTTACCTCACTCAAAATGTTTTCTAGCTCCATCCATTTGCCTGCAAAATTCAAGATGTTGTTATTTTTTTCTGCTTTATAGTACTCCATTGTGTAAATTTTCCTTATCCATCCTTCTGTTGAAGGGAATTCGTTTCCAGTTTCTGGCTATGACAAACAAAGCTGCTATGAACATAGTTGCGCACATGTCCTTGTGGCACGATGGAGCATCCTTTTGCTATATACCGAAAAGTGGAATTACTGGCTCTTGAGGAAGGTTGTTTCCTAATTTTCTGAGAAATCATCACACTGACATCCAAAGAGGCTTGCATTCCCACCAGCAATTCAGGAGTGTTCCCTTTACCCCAAAACCTCTCCAGCATAAGTTATCATCAGTGTTTTTGATCTTGGCCATTCTTACAGGTGTAAGATGGAATCTCAGAGTTGTTTTGATTTGCATTTCTCTGATGACTAAGGATGATAAACATTTCATTAAGTGTCTTTCAGCCATTTAAGATTCCTCTGTTGAGAGTTCTCTGTTTAGATATGTACTCCATTTCTCTTTATTGAATTATTGGTTCTTTTGATGAGCAATTTCTTGAGTTCTTTGTATATTTTGGAGATCAGACTTTTGTCTGATGTGGGGTTAGTGAAGATCTTTTCCCTTTCTGTAGGCTGTCTTTTTGTCTTGTTGCACTGTGATTGTAGTGATAATTTCACTAACCTACAAAAGCTGTAATCCTCATGTGAATGCACACACATACACACCCTGGAGACAAAGGATGGAAGGTGAAATCAGAAGCCAAGGTAGTTCTGCTTTCCCATTTATACTTACTGAATACTGGTAGTGAAAGTGGATGTTTCCCTTGTTCCTAATACAATTAGCCCCATATCTAGGAGGATCCTAAGACTTCCCTGGTTTTTGTTTGTCCTGCTGTGGTTGCAGATGCTTTTCAGAGCATCTGTTATCACTTTGTTTATAAAGTAAAGACCTCTTTAGCCTACTTTTCCAGGACCCTTGTTTCATCTCTGGAGAAAAACACACAGTAAAGACTCCCTATTCTTTGCTTCTTGAGACCAGCATACTATAGAACATTTGCTTTCTTTAACCTTGCGGCTTCTGTTAGGATGTACATCCTGTTCTACAACTTCTGTGTTCTGTGTCACTCGACTCAGACAGTTACTGAAACTGTAGCTCAATGTGCACCGAGTAAAAGAGCCAGGAATCCTGTCTGTTTGCTAGCATACTATGATCCTTCGTCTCCCTTGACAACTATTCCTCGGGGTTGATGATTAAACTGTCTGCTTTTTAACCAATTATTTCAAGGTAAAAGCTTTAAAAACAGGAAAACAAGTGAATGAAATATTAAGCGGGTAGAACCTCATAGTCTTCCATAAAAATAGATTGGAAACATATTTATCCATATAATTAAAGATTTAAATAACTAATAATAATGAAAATAATAGCAAATATAAAATTTAATGAGTGAATTTGAAAGGTGAGCAATTTTCTGTGAGACTTGTATAATATAAGTGTAAAAAGTACATATGGCTGATGTGACTTATTTATGAGATTTTCATATTATTTTAATGAAGTAATAAAATCTACCTTTAAATTTAAAATTAAGTTAAGCACCAATATCTTGAGAAGTTAAGCTATAAAGGATGTTCTTCAAGGTTCTACAATTTAAATATATATTTCTATATTTTTATGTCAAAACAAAAGATGACCCAATTTTGTGTCAATGTTCAAAAATTTATATAGGCAAATACAATGTTATCAAAGAGCAAATGCATTTCTTTAAAAACGTGTGACAGAGCTTCCACAACCAAGACATCTCGTTCCATGATCTTTCTTTATCTCCATCCCTAACTCACCCCTCCTGTTCCCTCCTGTGCTCCTCCCTCTTCTTTTCCCCACCCCCTACTTCCACCTTACCCCCCATTCTCAATTTTTTCAGGAGATCTTGTCTCTTTTCCTTTACCAGGGGGTTGCACATATGTCTCTCTTAGGGTTCTCTTTGTTACCTAGCTTCTCTGGGGTCATGAACTATTTTTGGAGCCCATTCTTTTTGGAGGAGTACCTTGCTCAATCTAAATATAGAGAGGGGGTGCTTGGTCCTGCCTCAAAGTGATGTGCCAGGCTTTGTTGATTCCCCATTGTTTGGTTGGAAGCATCACCTCAGCTCCCTAATACCCTTTTATACAAAAAGTCTGGATTGTTTTTCTGGGAGCTTCCTCCCAGCTCCTGGCATAAGCTCCCTCCCCTGGGAGTAGCCTCAGTCCAAACTCCACCTTGGAGAAAGCCTGCCAAATGATGACCCCTCCCAAGGGAAGGTCAAGAACACTCCCACGTGCTATTTAAACTGTCCCCAAGAGAATGAACATGTGGTCTCCCCTTCTCTCTCTCTCTTCCCTTCTCCATGTTTCCCGAGGGCAACCTGACAGCATTCCATTAAACATGGGCATCTTTAATTCAGTCTGATTTGGTCTGATTGCAATTATTTGTGCGGACAGAGAGGCTGGTCTAAGAGAAAATACTTAACACTCATGGGAAGCCTTATTCTTTCTGAGGAGTGGATGGGGGGGGGAGATGAGGGCATGGAGATGAGGGGAGTGAGTGGGAACTGGGATGGATATGTAAAATGAAAAAAAGATCATTTAAAAAACATTAAAAATAAATTAAAAATACAACAACAACTAAAAAAAAAGTGGGACAAAGCAAGACAAGTGTAGATGTTTCTCCTTTTATGTGTGTGTGTGTGTGTTGGAGCAAGTTTAAGTTTGAGTAGAATTTGATCTTCTTGATGGAAAATTAAGACCCAGTGGAAAATTACCCAAATCTATTTTAGGAACCTGACATCAAGATTCCCCAGGTGACTTATCTTGGCTTCCATTAAGGAGCCTGATTGTGAAAAACTCTTCTTTCAATTAGCTTGTCTTAGCTTCTGTTAAACTGCTTGCATACATAACCCTCCTTCTACACTGCTAAGCAAGATAGTATTTTGTAGTTGTTGCCTTTAATCTATGTATTAGGCACTATATTTGGGTTCCATCGTGAGTTAGTCCAAGATGGCTGGAATGAAGACTTTAAATTCCCTATGAACTTTGAATGCTCATCTCTGATAGACTCCATATCATACATGGAAGCATGAAAATAGTGATTAAAAAGTCATGTTTTTTACCAAGATATTTATTTGCTATTGTTGTTCTCATGTTTTTTATCCTAATATATCATGCTGAAGACAAGTAAATAAAGGAATTACAACTCCTCAGTAACTAATAAGTGAGTAAAAGAATCATAACTTCTCAGTTATAAATGCTAGTTAGAATATTAAAATGCTATATTGTTAGTTTCTCTGACAATTTGATGAAGTGTACAATTATATATAAAATACATGCTACTAAACTACAATGACATATTTTCTTCTATCTTTGATGCACATATTTTCTTATTGTTGATAAGAGTACCAAAAAATATTGATATTCTAAATGTACTAAAGCATAGATTTCTGCATTATAAGGTAAAGTATGCCAATATATTTATAGTTTTATATTTAATTCCACAGTTGTTTACCTTTGAAAATGCAAATATCAAGCTGAGCTGTGACTGTTGTCAAAGAAGATACACAATTTTCTACGCAGATGATGACGTAGTAAAATTAATATGAGCTCTCTCATTCTGTGGCTCATACATTAGAAAATAATGATTTTAATGTATATAAATAATGCTTCAATAAGTCTAGATTAAAATATAAGTGATATGCTGGCAAATGAAAAGATAGTACTTAATTGAAATATGTTAAAAAACAAACTGAAAATAACATGACTCACATCTGATAAAGATACATTTTTGTTGGGATCTAATGCAGCTGATCCAGAGGAGAACTTTAAAAATCTGAGTTCATTTAGAATAAAACAAAAGTACTTTAAAGAGAAGTACTTGATGTGTGTTTGGTACAACAGTGATTTCATTAATAAATTATTTGTATTTTAACTGAGTACCCACTCAAGAATTGATCTGAATAAGTATTTAATAAATCTATCCAATACTCAATTATAAAACCAATTTAATTATTGAAATAAAAACGTAATTGATCTATATATATTTGACTATATTTTAGATATTTAGGTTTTAAGGGAGCCTACCCACAGCAAACTCCCTGATGGCTGGCTAGAAAAGTCACGGGGTTCAGGGAAGGACCCAGGGTTTTGTCCCACTGTGGAGGTCCTAGAGAGTAGGGTGTACCACTGTGTGGCTGTTCACTCACCTCTTAAGTGCCCTCGGTATTAGAGTAAGCTGTGTTTCAGAGTTCCACCAAGGATGCAGGAAGATAGATGGGTTTGGGGACAAGGTATAGTTAGTAGTTTGGAGTAGCTAGCTGATAGATGGGTTTGGATTTGGGGGATCCTTCCAGCAGGAAACTCCCTGCTGACTGCCCAGAAAAGCCAAGGTAAGTTGGGGAAGGGGCCTGAGGTTTTGTCCCACTGTAGAGGTCCTAGAGAGTGGGGGTCGCATGGCTGTTTACTCACCTCTTAAGTCCCCTCAGTATTCTAGTTTGGATGAATAACAAAGCAGCACTTTGGAAGACAGAACCACCCCTAAGGTGGAAGGCTTATCTTAAGCCAAACTAAAAGGATATTCAACAATGCATCTGAAATTCAACTAACCATCTCTTATAGATGCTGGCCAGAAGCTAATCTCTATTGCCCCTCTCCCTGCCATTAATTTCCTATCATCATGTGCCTCATGTCCCTGTTGGCTTGACTCAAATAACAAGGTTTTTTTTTTTCATTTTCTTTCTATGTTCCTCCTCCTCTGAAAAGCCGTTAGTATTCTTTTTCCCCCTCTTTGGAATTATGCTTGGAACTTTGTTTGACTCCATTGTTGAATTATTTTATTAATGGGAATAAAGACCATCATAAGAAGTGACTGCTCTCTCTTTGTTATCAATTATTTTTTTAATCAGGAAAAGTATGTTTGTATTTACCCACCATTATAGCATTTGTGGGTCATATTCTTCTACTGTCAAATTGGAAAGTGACAGTGGAAGTGATAGGCATACTAATAATTTCTCTTGAACTAGTATCCTGATTCAGTAGACATGTGACTGACAGATTTCTGAATTAACGTATGGAACTTGCCCATACTGTGGAGAGGGCTGCGGTCAGTACTAGCATTCATTGTCTGAGTGACTGACACTTCATGGTCCCAGTGAAGCCCTTTCCTTGTCACTGCTTCACCATTTCCAGGCTTCTTCATCTCAGAAATGATGTTTAACTTTCTTCTTTGATGTGCCATTTTAGCAAAAAAGGACTAGTAAGAACATTATTTTTATATTGTTCTAAACTAGGATAGGAGAGTGTATTTATTCAATGTGAAATGAAATGTCATTGTCAAGTAATTTGTAAACAGCTTCTTTTGTTTAATAGTGGAATCAGTATCTTAGTGTAATGGATTAATTAGGTTTTTTTTATCAATTTGTGGTACACTGTTTGAACAGTGGTTTCTAGTATAATTGAATATTAAGTACATAAAATGTTTACTTTTACAAATATATAAACAAAACGACTGAAATTCATAGAGTATGTCTTAGAATATAAAACGTTGAATTATCCTGTCAATACTGGCTTACCAAATTTACTGTACTTTTCAAACCTTAATACTCCTCTGTCACATAGAATAATTCTTAAGATAAAATATACAGGAAATACCTCTATACTCCTACCTAAAATGAAATTAATAATGATTGCCGAATATACTTTTGTTTATAAATGGATGCTTATTTTTATAGGTTATCTAAAATTTTTAAGGAGTTATATTAGTCACTTACTACATAAATTTCAGAAATATTTTTGTGATAAAAATTTTTATTGTCTATTTTTAAGGATAAATACTTTTAAAGGATTATAATTACGACCCTATAGTTTAAGATAAAGATTATTCAGTCCATTTAATATAGAATTTTTATAAAGTGCTTTAGTTAAAGCCTTGCAATAATAGCTAGTTAAATTTACATTGATATACACTATATGTGATATGAATAGCTTTTAATGTTACAAGTGGAAATGCTTTGTCAGTATAATTCAGTCATGAAATCAACATGTTGGCAAGTTGATATGATTGCCTAAGACTAAAGGGACTGTGTCTGAAAGATCACAATCCTTTTGCATAAGACTTTAATATGTCACAAAGCTCCTGATTCTCCAAAGATTAAAAAAATGATTACATTGTGCCTATTTTTCACATGATTTTTATTTTCCTATTTAGGATCTTATAGCCTATAAATAAAATATCCAATTCATGCACACTTTCTTTTACTTTAATAAAATTATTATTATTTTAAATGGAAGCTTATTCTTATTGAAATATCATTTTATACTATTTCTAACAATAATTGTGTGATTTAAAAGGGTAAATATGTATAATGAAGTAAACCATGGTTTTCAGTTCCTATGCTGTAAGACAGGGCATAGTTTGAGGAAACTATGAAAGTTTGCTGTATTCAGAAGCTGACTTAAGTGGGGGGTAAAGAATTCACAGTGACTAAGTCTTCAAAAGAAAAAAAAATCTACAAACAGAAAATTAAAAGGGCTGCATGTTTTCTGAGTTACATGAACACTTTAGTATAACTCAATGTTGGTCACTCAGGTCCCTGAATTACAACATGGAGGGACATCATTGTCTGCTGTTTTCTCAGCTTCATTCCATGAGTAGTACATAAAATTCTGTCCTTCACTATAATCTTTGTATTTCTGGTATTGTTTATTGAGGCCAACATCTCCGATGTATTCTGTCATTAATCAAATTGTCTTGATTCCATAAAAGTTGGTGAATAAAGCAAATCTTAAGTATAAATCAAAGCACTAATTCCGTTGTATTTGTGGATGCTGTGGTGATAAATAACTACATATACGGCAATGCCATTCCCACTGTGCCACCTCACTGAGCAGGTGTCTGCTTCTGAAGAGACTGATTCATAACCAGCCGGCTTTCTAAAGATAATGCATATTTTAATACTGTCCTTTTATTTGTAAGATTTGACAGCTATGTAACAGTATTTATAATTCTTTTATACTTATTTGGTTTCTTAAGAAATAAAACAATGTATTCTCTCTGTTCCTCTACAATGCATAAGATTTTCCTGATCCATTACCTGTGTCTGACTCGTGAAGTCCTCGATGAAGCCATTGTACTTTAGTTGATTGTTGGGAACTGATCCTCTGAGGATATGAGTTTCAGTGGTGCAGGCAATAAAGCAATGGTAATTTTTTCCTCACTAGATGGATATTAAGGGTGTTGAGTTATGCTAGAAATCTGTCTGATATCACATTTAAATTTTCACCTTAATCTTCTCTGAGTAGTAGAGTATGCTGGCTGTTGTTAACAGAGGGTGTAATGCATGCTCCTCAATGTGAAAAGCAGATACTCTTTCTGCATGCCACTGTCAAAGGGGAAAGGCAAATAATATTCTTTTGGCACTTAATTGCTCCTCGTAGGGTAATTTCTCAACTCCCAAAGATCGATAGTCCATGTAACCCCCTTCAAGTTTTCTTTCTGTTATGCAGCTTCCTTCCATTATCTCTGCGTCCACAAACAGAATAATCTTACTTAGATACAAGTCCAATAGTCTCCCAGAACTCTTCAAAAGGCTTTATTGGTGTATTGTTTTAAATTGCTCTTGGGATAATACCTAATCCTCTATTATCACAGCTGCTATAGTAGAAAGTCCTAGAAAGACAACTCTTTATTTATTTCAAGATTTTTAGAATTAATATTTTTGGACATTTTGAGGTTTATTTTAGTGTTTAATTAAATTTTGAATAAAGTTTAATTTCAAGACCTCAGAGGGTCAAACAATAGAAAGATTATGAACTAGATTAAAAGTTTTCTATGAATGGACATTGGTGGCATAACATTATTTTAGGCCCCTAGAGAAAGAATCAGAAGAGTTTTAGATGTCCTAGTGAGTCTGCAGATGACAACATCATCTTTCAATTCCAGAGAGTCCACGTTCATGTTATTGCAAACCATCTCATTTACTTAGGCCTATAAACACAATCACCACAAAAGTTTACATTCCCAGCAGAATTTTATAACCTCTATTTCTCTCATTTTGTTACTCTCCTTGTATCCATTCCCATTCTTTGATAACTCCATATATACTCAGTTTCACATTTCTCTCATGTATTACAATGCCATATAAATTTCCTGGCTTCATAGCAAGTGGCTCCTGGCAGATTTTTTTTGGAACAATGTTGGTCTGTTGGTAGACTAAATCATGCCACAATTCCCCTTGTGCTGATAATTTTTGACATGGAGATGTTCAATATTCATTTTTTTACAATGACTTTAATAGGAGATAGAGTATTTTGACAATAAAATCATATATATAGAAAGAAGTTAATATTAGTATTACCTAGTTGTTCCTATGTTAAAGTTTCTTTTTTGTTTTAATGACTGAAGTAAATAAAATAAAAAAGTTGTCCATGTTGATCTTTCAGTAGTATATTATAGATGATATTGCATATATTTGCAGGAATATACTTCACATTTTTGAATCATCTGTTCCTTCAACATCATATTCAATATCCTCACAGCTGCTCTGGAAATATGTACTCTGATAGTAAAGTGTTACCATACCTAAAATTGCCATGTATGTTTCATTTCTGAATGCCACACTATGAAACACAAGTGTTACATGTTATTTGTTTGAAACTTTAAGTTTTAATCCGTAACTATTTCTTATAAAATTTATCAGAATTGTTTGTATAATTAATTTTTTAAAAAGGAAACAAACTATCTTTATTTCATTTTACATACCAATCCCAATTCCCACTCCCTCCCCTACTCCCATTCCCTCCATCTATTCCCTCAACCTACCCTCCTTCCACTCCTCAGAGAGGGTAAGGCACATTGCTTTGGGGAAGGTACAAGGCCCTCCCCACTATATCTAGGCTGAGCAAGGTATACATTTAAACAGAATGTGTCCCAAAAAGCCAATATAAGCAGTAGGGATAATATAACTATGTTATTCATTTTTCTAAAATCATTTAAACACTATTATATAAGTAAACATTTAGTATTAATCATAAATATTAAGAGCTACAATAGCGCATGTGTAAAAGATATGCTGGTGCAATATTAGCATAAATATTAATGGAGTTAGCTGCTGCACCAGCATGGCAACTGTAGTTCTTCTGTGCGAGGGACATTGGCATTAACACACAACACAACTTCAGGTTCTGCAGACAAGCCTTTATTCTACTTTCTCACACAGTATATATAGCCCTCAGCAGGGGAGGCTGAGCCAGGAAAAGCAGGAAGCTCATCACTGCAACTCACATGGCTTAGGGGTAAACATCCTTAGAAAACAACAGATTGTTCCTGTTTTTGTTCCTGTTTTCAACCAACAACAAGAGTGCAAAACAGATCAAGTAGGGGTGCAAAGGCCTGTCCACAAGGGACCCAACAATTCCCCCCTTTTTCTTTTAAAAGCATGAGAGCCCCGTCTTAGGATTCCCCCGATATTGACTCTTACCCGTCTGCGGGAGGCCTTAATCCCTGTCTTAGGCGAGCTCTCTATACCAGGACAGTTGCCTGTCATAGGGATCCCTCATGACTTCTGCAGCATCTGCAGCCAGACTTGGGGTGCTTCCTGATTACTGTAAGACAGCCCAAGCAACACTTGTCAAGTGACAATGTGCAGTATGTGGGATTGCTGCATAAAGCAGCAGAGAATTCAAAAACAGATAACCCCAATAGCAATATCAGCACAAGTGAGAGCATTCCAGACAACTGCTGAACCCAGCCCCCAAGCTGGGCCATGGCATTCTACCAACTGGATCCAGACACAGCAGGGACCCATGTGCTATTAATACTAATAGTATGATGAGCTGTCTGTAGGGTAAAATTCAAAAAGGAGGAATTCCAAGGGCCATCCAAACATGCATTCAACTGTTCAGCCATATTAGAAGCATTTAAAACATTAGCAGGTGTAACATACAAGACATTTGTTGCAGGAACCAAAGGGAATCCACCCGTTCCAGCAAAAGCGCAGTCCGTCAATCCAAATTCAAAAGTCCAAATCCAATATGAGAATCCAGAGCACTCTGTGTCTGCAGGGACTCGGTAACCCTTCAAGACAGCTGATCCACAGTCTCTGCAGTCACAGCTGTCTGTGAAATGGCAACTCCAGCAAGCTTAGCCACAGTGGCAGTGACAGCAATAGCAGCAGCAACAATTGCAGCTGTTACCCAAAAGTCTCTCTGCTATCAAGAAAGGATAATCTCCTGACGTTCTTGAGACACCAGCACTGACAGAGGAATCACAGCAGGCACCCGAATGATCAGAGCTCCATCAGAACTGCAGCTTGTAGATCCTGGAAGAACAACCAAGAACACCACCCCCTCAAAGTGTCACTTCACAACACAAAGAAAAATGGGGCAAGAATGCAAGCAGAAGATCGAATAGTCATGTTGCGTCTAGCAGTATAACAAATCAGGCTCTTGAGTGATACATTCTCCCCACATAACTGTGGGGTGGAGATTAAAATCAGCATCCCAACACCGAGGAACAGGCTTGGGATCACCATAGGTCAAATCTTCTTTCAGGATGAGATGCAGTATATTTCTAAATCCTTTCACCCTACTATGAGTATGATTGCAATAATAAACATCCATGATGAAAGGAGGATTCCTTCACCAATGACAGGTTACTAAGATTAATAAAACAAAGAGCCTCCGTAAATGGAAAGGCAGCTGTAATGTTTCCCTTTTCTGGATCAACTCGGGCCGAAGCTGTCCCCATTGTTATGTTGCTAACAAAAAGTGAGGGGAAGAGGGGGCTATTTTTACTAACTGGAATTAAAAGTGGGAGGTTTCTCACCAGATTCCCCATCACCCGTAATTCTATTGTTGTTGCCAGAGTCATGACCTGAAGCAGAAGGAGAGTCGCGGTCTTCATCCTGGGTCATCGGCCTTACGTACCACTCTGGCACCCAAATTGGTTTATCAACTACTGGAGGAAAACCACATACAGCCCCCTCACCTTTGCCAAGAAGGGGGTTGGTTCCATCCATCTTTCTGTTTGCACATCTTTCCAACGAACCCATACTAGGCTCTGAGCCCTAACTTGTGTATGGTGCTCCATAGGCGAGCACTCATTGGCATCCACGGTAAAAAAAATTCCAAATAAAGAGAATGGTGGATAATTGAGTTGCTGGGGAGAATATGAACTCCCCCCTTTTTATTTTTTGAAAATACTGCTTGAGGGTCTGATTGGCTCTTTCCACAATTGCTTGACCTATTGGGTTATATGGGATACCTGTTTTATGGGAAATTTCATAGAATAAACAAAAGGATAAAAATTTTGCTGATATATGCTGGGCCATTATCTGCCTTAATAACCTCAGGTTTGCCCACATATGCAAAAGCAGATAGGCAGTGTGCAATGGCATCTTTTACTCGTTCTCCTGAATGCAAGGATGCGAAAATTACTCCTGATACTAGGAAAAACTTAAAACTTAAGTTTCCCTGTGGCAGCCAGGTGTGTAACATCCATCTGCCCAATGGTCCTCCCTTTTACATTGTGTGTACTTTCCTGGTTTGGCGATAGCTCCCTGAGGAAGCTATGAACAACCTTTTTTTTTTATTTTATTTTTTTGCAGTCTGATGGTAGCAGCAATCACCTGGCCCTAAATGAGGTGCCCATCAATATCCCAGCAAATCCAGATGTATTTAAGCTTTTTGCCTTATGCGGCCACAAAGCTTCCTTACAGTATTTATTTGCATTCTCAAATGCCAGCTATTTAACTATGGGCATAGCTGTGGTCACATCACCAAACAATTTCCCTGCCAACTGCAATAGCCTATCCACATAGTCCTGAAATGGTTAAAACTTTTGACAGGTGATCCCCCGTGGCCTTGTTTGGCAGGGATTTGGAGATATATGGCAGGATCGAGCACAATTTGATTGGCCAAGTCAGCATAAGCCTCTGCTCCAGTTAGCATGTCTAGATTGTGCTGTGCCTGTCCCACTTGAGCATTTAACCTAGCCGTTTGTAAACAATTTTCTTGATATTCTCCCCTCCACAATAAGTAATCTCCTCCCGACAGTACCACACGACATAGATGCTGTCAATCGCTAGGTGTAAGATTTAGTGCCGAAAAAGATTCTACTATGGCAAGAGTAAAGGGGGCCTGAGCACCGTGTACCGCCAGGGCCTCTTTCAATTGCTTCATCTCCTTAAAGCTCAAAGGCAGATGTTGTCTCAGCACCTGTCCTGGATTTTTCACATCAGGTCCTCTATGACCGGAGCAACTGTGTGCTGAAGCTGAAAGCAGACACCTCTTCTTCCTGAGCCGTCTTCGGCCTCCCACTCATCTGTCAGTCCCCAACGGGACTCCCTCCTTCCCCAATCCTCATTATAAGCAGGTGGGGCTGATGGCACACATAAGGAATCCTTCATCTTACAGCGCTTCAGCCTTTTCTGAAGTACCTTAATTTCCTGTGTTAGCTGTTCTTCCTCAGGAGATAAACTATCCTCTGCACTAGAGCTGAGGCCGTCTTCCCCATTTTCTGACTCAGAGGTTATTGCTATTTAGTATTGTGCCTAAAAGTGTGCAGACTTCGGCGCTAGCCTTGGTCCTGCGCCATATTCCAAAGTTCCCCTTGGTACCCCTGACATTTCCTTTAGGTCCCTATGCGACTCCTTTGCGGATCCTATGGACCGGCGAGTCTCCTCCTCCTGTATTTCTTCTAGTATTTCTTTAGCTGCGGCAACCTCCGGCCTCACTTTCACTTCATCAGTAAGCAGGGCATCAAGGACCAGGCGCCATAGCGAAAACATAGATATAGTGACGCTATCGGCACCCTCCTTTTGCAGCCGTTTCTGCAAATCTCTTTTTACCTGTTTGCAATCGGAGATGTTAAAACCTTCACCTGTCAAAAACCATGGGCTTGCTGCGGCTATAGTCTTAAGAAAATCCTCTATAGTTCTCTGCTTGACTGTGGTTCCTTGTTGCTCTAACATTTAGATATCTGATATATCAGTTCTCTCTTACTGCTTATGGATCCCTTTTTAGCCCAATCCGTCCTTACCAGCCTAGGATGACCCCGTCCTCTACCCCTTCTTTCTCAGATCTTAGTGGGACCTCCACTTTGCAGCACCAGCATGGCACCTGTAGTTCTTCTGAGCGAGGGACATTGGGATTAACACACAACACAACTTCAGGTTCTGCAGACAAGCCTTTATTCCACTTTCTCACACAGTATATATAGCCCTCAGCAGGGGAGGCTGAGCCAGGAAAAGCAGGAAGCTCTCACTGCAACTCACATGGCTGAGGGGTAAACATCCTTAGAAAACAATAGATTGTACCTGTTTTTGTTCCTGTTTTCAACCAACCTCCAGAGTGCAAAACAGATCAAGTGGGGGTGAGAAGGCCTGTCCTCAAGGGACCCAACAGTTAGCAACCATTATTTACTTGGATTTAAGGCCTACACCATGAGATAGAACCTGATCCTGATGCTACTGATGAGGCCAAAAGGTCAAGGCCAAATAGGTCATGCATTCTAGGAAAAACTATGCTGCTACAATTCCACTGAATGAACATATTAATAAAATGACTCCTAACATCATATTGCTTTACCCATAGATCCTGGTATTATTGAACTCTCATCAGAGAAGGTTCTTCTTGCTTTTGCTGGCAATTAAGAGAGAACACACACTAGAGAATGTGCAGAGTAGGAAACTTTGAACACTCAGCTCTAACAGGACTATCTTTCTGTAAGAATCAGAGGTAGCAGATGACTTCAAGGAATCTATTTTCCAGACATGTTAGGGCTACTCTGTATGTAAACTCACAGAGACTGTGACAGAAACTCAAAGCCTACACAACTACAAACCAGATAAAACCCATGAACTAAGAAGGGGGAATGGGCCAAACATCCCACCTTTAAACAAAATTATTTTCAATTGGGAGCTGCCAGAAAACAGAAAATTCATTTTCTACAGTGAAATAAAACAACATATATCAACCACACTCTAAGACATGCTTTCTTCTCAGGAGTGATTGGCCAACCCAAACAGACTCCATGTTTTGTATAGCTTTTATTGTATTTTATTTTATTTTTGTGTATTTGAGTGTGTTTGATTTGGGCTTTTCCCCTTTTGTCTGTGAGGAGAAAGTAAATAAGAGAATACAGTGTAAGTGAAAGAATATAATCAAAATTAATTTTATGGAAGTTTAACATAGAAAATAAACAAATAAAATTTGTTTTAAGTTAAAACAACTGTATTTTTTTCTCAGAATAGAAAAGGAAAGATAAGAAGAATGCTCAAAAGCTTAACTACTCATGGAATGCTGTGGGAAGTTTAAACTTTAAGTTATATAATGATTTAAAGTAAAAGAATCCCAAAGTGAAAATTCTAAATACTGATATAAAATGACAGTTTGGGATAAATTTGCATCTCTCTTTATAGTAATAAAGTTATGTTAAGAAAATTATCTAATTTTGGTAACAACTGAAAAGAATCACATTGTTTGTTCATTCCGAGTCCTAATCATCCATTCTTTATATTTTTATAACAATTCAGAGTGTCACCCCTCTGTATATCTATTTTTAATGTATTCCATTCCTCAACCATGTCCATATCATATATACCTATGACTACACAACCAAATTGATTTGCTAATTAGTAAATATTCATTATATGTAAAAATAGTATTGATAAAGCCATTCAAAGGTTATAAACTTTTGTACAGTGTGAAAAATATTCAATAAAATACGTGCATAAACACACGAATGCCTAGATTTGGAAAAATGTCCATTGAGTTACTAATATTTATAAGTGCATTTCTTTCCTTCATAATAATTATATGCTTCTAGAAGAGCATGACCTTGCTTCAGTTTCTGCTTTTCCAGTGTCCCTAAATATAGTAGACATTTTAATAGTTAAGTTTGTTATAACAATGCCATAATCATTGAGTCAATGAACATAAATAGGAAATAGTTTGAGGTAGGGAAGCCATAGTTATATAAAGAAGGCACAACAAAACACAAATTATGACTCTGAATATGATTCATCTATTATTTATTAAAGTGGTCTGGATAATTCACAACTTACTCTTGCCTCAACATGCATATTGTATAATACCATGGCAAACTACTAATGAATATATATTATAGTTTTTTTTGTTTGTGTCCGACTTAACTTGGTCTCCCAACATATACTTAGTCAGTTCTATAATAAATATCACATATACTTATAACTTTGGCTTAAAATACTTTAAAAATTTATAATGTTTTAGAAATATAACATTATTAAATATTAAGGTTCAAATATGAAATTAGAAAACATGCAAGAAATAATTTTCAAGTTTATTAGAAATAAATCATCAAGTCAAGTCCATCATCAATTCTATCCTTTTACATATTTTTGGTTAACTTAAGACAGCAATAAAGTAAATAGTAAGATTGGGCTAGAGTGATGTTTAAATGGTTAAGAGCATTTTATTTTCTTGCCAAAGTCTCAAGTTCAATTTCCAGTGACCATATTGAATTGCTCAAAATCACTGGTATCTCCAGATCCAGATGATCTGACACCCTCTACCAAAATTTACAGTAATGTGCACATACACACACACAGATACACACTCACAGAAATACACAGATACACATATCCCCCCAACACAGATACACACACACACACACATACCCACATGTCAGTACACACACATATCCACATATAGGTACACATACCCACACAGATACACACACATACCAATGAACACATACATATATACAGATACATTCAAATACACATACCTGCACATAGATACACACACATACTCATACACAGGTACAAACACACACATACCCACACAAAGATACACTCACATATGCATACCAACATCAAGATACAGACACACATATACCCACAAAAAGGGACAAACACATGTGCACACACAGAAATATACACATATGCATAAATAAAAATAAAATAAATCTTCAATGAAGAAAATAGTAAAATAGAATTTAAAACTTTCTTTTTTATTTAAAAAAAATTAAATTTTACATAGTAGTCCCAACTCACCCTTCCTCCCCTTCTTCTACCCCCTTACCTTCCCCCACCCCAACCCCT
This sequence comes from Ondatra zibethicus, assembly GCA_004026605.1. Classification (NCBI taxonomy): domain Eukaryota; kingdom Metazoa; phylum Chordata; class Mammalia; order Rodentia; family Cricetidae; genus Ondatra; species Ondatra zibethicus. The sequence goes on along the minus strand of PVIU01007617.1, from coordinate 56,973 downwards.
GTCCACTCCTCAGAGGAGGTAAAGCCTCCCTTACGAAGTCAACAAAGTCTGGTATACCAAGTTGAGGTCAGGACCAATCCACTTCCCCAGGTATTAAGGTTGATCGAGGTATCCCACCATAGGGAATGGGTTCCAAAAAGCCAGTTCATTTACCCAGAACAAGTCTTGGTCCCACTGCCAGTGGCACCCATCAGATCGAGCCCCATAATTGTCACCCACATCCAGAGGCTTGGTCACATGTAGGATCCCCAGCTGTCAGTCCAGAGTCCATGAATACACATGAATTAAAATCAGCTGTCTCTGTGGTTTTTCCAATTATGATCTTGAACCTTATTGCTCAGATGATTCCTTCTTGTAGGAGGTTCTTCTGTATTTGTGTTACTTTCATTGGTGAATAAAGAAAATTGCCTTGGTCTTTTGATAGAGCAGACTTAGGTAGGCGGAGTAGACAGAACAGAATGCTGGGAGGAAGAGGGCAATGTGGCAGACACCACGGTTCTCCTGCCAGAGACTGACACTGGTAAGAAGCTTTCCCCATAAGCCACAACCTCGTGGTGAACACAGGTTAATAGAAATGGGTTACATCAAGAGTGAGAGTTGGCCAAGAAGAGGCTAGATATAATGAGCCAGGCAGTAATTTAAATAATACAATTTCCATGTGGTTATTTTGGGGCTTAAGCTAGCCAGGCGGCTGGGAGCCGTGCGGCCGGAACCAAAAGCAGGCTCTCCTCATTACTACACCTCCTCTCCCTCTTCAAATAAGCTCCCGGAGCTCACCACAGTGCTTGCCTGTTGATCGCTGTGTCTGTTTCCAACAGTGATTGGATAAAGGCTCTATGGTGACAATGAGGGTAGTTACTTATCTGATTACAGGGAAAGGCCAGTTGTGGCACCCTCTTCCCTATTGCTAGGATCATTACCAGCCCCACACCTGACAGAGGGCTAATCTCCATAATATATAAAGAACTCAAGAAACATGAAAATACCAAAGTTATCAAAATATCAAATAATCAAATTTAAAACTGCGGTACAGATCTAAACAGAGAATTCTCAACAGAAGAATCTCAAATGGTCAAAAGACATTTAAGGAATTGCTCAACATCCTTAGTCATCAGGTAAATGTAAATCAAAATGACTGTGAGATACAAGCTTACATCTGTCTGAATGGCTAAGATCAAAAACACTGATGACACCTTCTTCAGGAGATGTTGTAGAGTAAGGAACACTCCTCCACTCCTGGTGAGAGGGCAAGCATGTAGAGTCACTATGGAAATCAATATGGCAGTTTCTCAGAGAACTGGGAGTCAATCTACCTCAAGACCCAGTAACACCACTCCTGGACACAAACCCAAAGGATCCACAATCCTACCACAAAGACATTTGTTCAACCATGTTCACAGCAACATTGTAATTGCCAGAGCCTGGAAACAACCTTGATGTCCACCAACTGAAGAATGGATTAAAAAAAAGTAGTAAATTTACACAGTGGTGTACTACTCAGTAGTAAAAAACAATGGCATCTTGAAATGTGCAGGCAAATGGATAAAAATAGAAACAAACGAACAAACAAAAAACTATTCTGAGCCAGGTAACCCAGAACCAGAAAGACAAACATGGTATGTACTGAATCATAAGTGGATATAAGACAGAAAGCAAAGGATAACCAGACTACGATGTACAACCCCAGAGAAGCTAGGTAAAAAGGGGGACACTAAGAGGGACACATATGGAGCTTCCAGGAAAGGGAAATAGTTAAAAGTATCTTTTGGTTGAAAAAAGTAGACACTACAAATAAGATATGAATCCTTAAATAAAAGAAGGCAGTAATAGTTTAGAATTTTTTTTTAAATCAGTGGTATAAGGAGAAAGGTAAAATTATATAAAGTACATAATGCAAATTAAAAGATTACATACATTTAAATTCCTATACACTCAAGGTGCTACTTCTGAAAAATTGTACTAAATGTCAACTTTAATTATAAAACTGAAGAAACTATTAATTATTAATCAATATAATTTTAGAGGCTTTTGAGAATTTGAGAATCTCTCAAATAGTACTCAAATCAATTTTTCCAACTGTTGATGTATCTTGCTGTATTAGTGCTCAAGAAAATATATTTTACTGACATTTACATGTTCTTTGTAATGCCAACAAATGGCTCTTAAAGAATAATGAATATTAATAGTATATAGATATGATGCATCGTCCTAAAAGTTTTATAACAAAATATTTTTAAATATGTTGATACCATCTCAGTGAAATACGAACAGAAGAAATATCTTATTGAAGGCATGTATTAGCTGTTTTGTGCTATGTAATGGATTAGCACAATCCTATGGCTTGTAACAACAGCGTTTTTGTCAGATATACCCGAGATCCAGTAAGTGGAAAGGACAGAGGTCTCGCCTGGAAGCTTGAGGAGAGAAGGATTTTTTGTCTTCTCATTGCTGGCAGAAAGTGTTTTCTTACTCTTGTGGGAATTAGAGGCAGGTTGGCTATTTACTATTTCTTGAGAAGAGTCTCATAGAAAATCTGCTTCTATTCTACACAATAGTCTATGTGTTGGCAGGCTGATTGAAGAAGATGGGTCTTTGTAGGTACCACCAAATTTGGCAGGACATACCATTCTCTCTCTCTCTCTCTCTCTCTCTCTCTCTCTCTATATATATATATATATATATATATATATATATATATGCTCAATCATGATTAGTTCTCTCTTTATACTTAGATAGAACCGGATCTTCCATCTAGGAAATGATGTCACTTCCAGTGGGCCAACTCTTCCCAAACTGATGAATAAAATCAACATAATCCTGCACAAACCTGCTCACAGGTCAACTTATCTAGACAATCCTTCATTGAGTCTCTACTTTAGCTTAGTCTATATTTTGTCAAGTTGATAAAAATGACAGCAAAAAAGTGACAGAAGAGGTTCTCCTTATGAAAAGGAAGAGAAGTGTTTCTTTTCTTTTTTGTATTTAGCTTTTAATATAAGAACATATGAGCACACTCACTCTGTACTATCACATGTATGAAAACATAAGTTGTATGTTACATTTTTAGACTGTACCGGGAAGATCTATTATCACTATCTTGGTGGCCATCCTTTGAAATGTAAACATCAAAGGAGACAGTCTAGCCTCAGTTTGTTTGTATATGGGAATGATATTTTATGGAGAAGCCTTGCTCTAGTTACAAAGGTTTACATCATAAGAATAAGTCTCAGAAACACTCTGCCTGCCTCTTGTCTCTGTAAGCACTGTATGTGAGATGCAGTTCACTGGTCCTCTATCTTTAGCACTATCATTTAAGGGCAGACTGGGATGTTCCTGCTTGGTACACATAAGAATGAAATTTCTTTTCCCTCACATACACATCATATTTTGATAGGAAGCCTATTTGATAATAAAAGTGTTTTCCTTTTCTCATAACTTCATACATGAAAAAATTTAGTTGGGGAAATTTTTCTTATTAATTTCATCTTCTCACAATATCGCCTTAAAGAAAATGTTATGAATTTGTGAAATGAAAGGAAGACAAGATTCAATGTTTTTATAAATTATAATTTAATAACACAATATTCAGTACAATGTGTGATTGCATACTGTCTGCCTGGTAGGGAGTCATGATATGAATTTGAGGCAAGGCTGGCATTCCTGCTGTTCTGTGCTCAATTCACAAAGGTGGTTGCAGTGAAGGGGTGTCAGAAAAAAAAGGCAGAAAATGGTCCAAGCACTAAATGAAGACCTGGAGAGTGAGAATACAGGATCATTATACTATAACACTATAATTATAAAACTGAACTGATTCCCAGACAAAGTGGGCAAATATAGAACTCAAGAGAAAACCAGCACATTTATTTCTTTAGTGAAGTCAGCACCTGATGAACAAATTTAGCATAGTTTTGCAAGAAAATTAAATTTGAAAGTGGGTGCTAAGATTATGTAGGGGGTGATAAATTTATTCCTTTATTAGAATCATGGACTAAAGTCCACCTCTTATAAGCTGCATGAATGTTGTGTCAACCAAAAATTGAATATGAATAACATTATAATTATTAAACTGACTCCCGTAACAGAGTACGTTTAATATCTTTCTCTACTAATATTGTTCATGGACAAAGATTTGGGAGACAAGAAGGTTGTTTTAGTGCAGGTCTTATTATAATCTTAACAGTTTTTAAAGAAACATAAAACTAATAACAGGGAAGTTAAATAAGTTCTGGAGTTTGACAGCAGTGGAAGAAAAGGAACAGTTTCATGATGTCAGATGACCTTCAGTATATATGTTGCTTTTATTGGATAATGAATAAAGCTGTTTTGACCTGTAGCAGGGCAGAACGTAGTCAGGCTGGAAGATATATATATATATATATATATCTGGAGAAAGGGGGGGGGAGGGATGGAGAAGGTGGAACCAGGGAGACACCATGTAGCTGCCAAAGCAGAACTGCTGAGGAAACAAAACATATAAAAAATGAGGTACTGTCACGGCCTCATGGCAATACATAGATTAATAGAAATGGGTTAATTTAAGATGGAAGAGCTAGCTAGGAATATGCTTGAGCTATTGGCCAAACAGTGGTGAAATTAATATAATTTTGTATAATTATTCGGGTCTGTCTGGCAGCCAGCAATAAACAAGCAGTCACAAGCTACAGTTCTACTTCCCCATGTTCTTTACAGTGAGCAAGTCTTTGCAGAGAACCAGAAATGTTCATATTTCTGTTCAAAGTTCTGTTCTTGTTGTAGACTAAGGAAGATAGAAATGTTTAAAGACACTGGTTACTATTCTGGTCTCTAGTTAGCTTTCTTTTATTTTTACATTGCAACCCTATTAGCACCAGCAAAACTATACAGAAGATGTGTGTGGTTAGATATTGCATGGGTCCTTGAAGCCATACCTGAAATCTCAGTCCAAGCGGAGGAATGAAGAAGACACATAAACAGTTCATTGGTGGGTCAATTATAATGTCCAACTTACCTTTTCATGCCTCATGTGAGTACTTTCATTAATCTCCAAAAAGTTACTCTTGATGGCAAATCTTTCTTAATATCTACTCCTGTCATCCAGGACCTCTGATGCTTCTTCTGTCTTAATCTCTTTCCTATCATAGTTTCTTTATAAAATAAATTATTCTGTTGTCCATGAAATTCATTCTTCATGTCTACGAGTTAATGACCCTGGAAGTGACTAACCTGCGATACTTTGAAGACTATTGATTATCTGGGACCCTAGGTGAGTCATGATCACTTTAGATGAGAAACACTCCTTTATACTCAAGGACACTGAACTTTTGGTCTATTTGAACAATACTTGTTTCCTACATTTCTGCTTTTCAATATTACAATAAAGACAACCACTTGTAAACTAAGAAGGAACAGTCAATAGATTCTGGCATTCTAGCACACTGATCTTAGCCTTTCAGCCTCTGGAATTATGAGAAATAAATGCTCCTTGATCAAGGCACTGGGTTTAAGAAAATTTGTTATCACGTCTCTAACTGAAGTATGTGCCAATTGAAAGAGGTAAATTTACACACACACACACACACACACACACACACATTCACATGCACAATATTTCAGTAGACTGTCAATAGTTTTAAGTGTAAATAGGGAGATTAGACCTCTGTTTAAAAAATGGGAATCATGGATAAATCTCATAGCAGTCTCCCAGACTGTTTTATATCTAGAACCTGGATCAGGGATGAATGTGTGTTTGCTAACAGATGAAAGAATTTAAAAATGAATGAATCACACATTTTAGCAGAACTTTGTACAAACCTTTGGCCAGAGCCATTTTTCACAGGTATATATAAACAAGAATCCATGTGCTAAGATTTGTCTTCAGTTAAAATATTAGCAAAATATTAAAGAACTCTCCCTAGATAAGTAAGGATCATAACTAAATTCTCATTTGGTTTGTGTTAAAATTTTCTCTATCTCTGTAAAATCCATCATGAGAATAAAATGATATTTCTAAGCAAAATAGTTAAGATCTCAGCCTTAAATAGGGATAAGACTCCAAGAAAAGGCTACTGAGAGTAAAATAGTATTTGAATGTAAAAGAGAAGAAACAAAGAGTATAAAAGAAGCAATTATTTTAGAAGACAGCATAGAAATACATTAATATAGGTCAGATATTTTATGTATAAAATATACAAGAAAGATGAATCTCTTCAATAGCATGATATTGGAGAAGAGGCAGGGGCCACTGGCGCCAATCTGTAGGAGGATCCCCCACTTGTTGGTTCCCAGCCATCCGGCTAGCTTAGACCCAAAATAATCACACAGAAATTGTATTAATTAAATCAATGCTTGGCCCCTTAGCTCTAGCTTCTTATTGGCTAACTCTTACATATTAATTTAATCCATTTCTATTAATTTGTGGTTGTGGTTTACTGGCTAAAGTTCCTAGCGTCTATCTCCAGCCGCTTCATGACTTGTCTCTGACCCCGCATTCTTCCTCTCATGCTATAGGACAAGCCAGTTATACATTAACCAATAAAAGCAACACATAGACAGATGGTTCTCTCACACCAGCATGAAGTAATTGAAGATGAAATTTAATTTTTATCAGATAATAAGTAGTTGATGAATAACCTACATAATCGTCTTATTGGATCAGCCATAAATCTTTTGCCTGTAATGCTTATGAGCCTAAGATCAGCCTTCAGGAAAAGAAAATATAAACAAAAACACATAGTCAGGCAAAATGAATGAGCAAATTGATATAAAATGAGAGGTAATATTAAAAATAAACATTCAAAGCAAACTTTAATTGAGGTACCTGAGTATAATAGATGAATATGCCCCACATATTATACTAATACCCTTGGACTATGACTTTCTGCCTTGCTTTGCTGATGTCAATATTCCTATGTGATTTCAGTTGGGAAGACATGTGATTAGGCACTAATATAAACAGGTATTACATAGAAAGAATATTTGACCATAGTTCTGGTGCACAAGAGAAAACAGTTATTTCAGAAAACAGTCTCACAGATTTCTGAACTTCATAACAAAATTCTGTTGAGAAGATATGAAGTGACTAGCCATGGAGGGCACATAAGAATCATATTAGGCTCATTAGTGCAAACCATAAACACTAGCATTCAAAGGACTGTACATGGGTATAGTAACCCTAATAAAGGTTGGGTTAATATTTCACATGATATAGAGAAGCCTATATAAGATATATTGTACTAAATATAAGTGGACTACTAAAATTACTTTAAATGTACTGCAGTTAATTAGATGCATAAGTGGATATTTAAGAAAAAGAATGGACGTAAAAGTAGAAATAGAACCTTCATCAAGAATTAAGAAAACATAAACAAAATGAAGGACACAAATTTTGAAGTGCAATGGAAGATTATTCAACTGTTTGAACAGCAGTAACTTCAGGCTCAAGAAGATCAATGAATGGTGATCAAAATCAATAAAGAGAAACCAACCAAAACAGAAAATGTGAAATCAATACAACATAAAAACAAAAGACAAGGTATTGAAGGTGAAATAGTGCATCACTTACAAGACAATCACCATTCAATGCTCTCTGAAGCACTATCAACAAAGGAATACTGTAATAGATACTAGCAATTAGTAGAGTGAACAAATGCATCTCTCTTTAAGAGTTAAACTGAAATTATCACATTTTAGCTAAGTAAAAATAAATGGAGCAATCCCAAAAGCATGCATACTAATTAAAATTAAATATTGATAAATCTTAGAAACAGAAACAACCACAGAATAATGTTACTTTCACAGTTGATAAGGAGAGTTTCATTGCTTCATATAAATATTGTAATAAACAGCAAGATAATTTAGTATTTTCAAAAACCTGGGGATTATTTGTGATAACAGACTTGTCTATACCAAGGAATGTGTTAGCAAAACATTTGTAATGCGATTTTATTGTCACCAGTAACAACGCATAGAGTGAGAAACCAGTAGCAATATATTAATACTTCAAAATTCAAAGATAAACTTAAAAATAAATAAGATGTCACGGAAGGAAGCAGAGTGCTTATTTTGCATCACTGCCTGGCAAAGAAAAGTCAGTAAATATCTTGGGGAATACTATCAGCTGACAAATTAATCATTTTAAGTCTACATGAAAAGCAGAATAATAGTTATTATAGTTATTGTTATTATTATCACTATTATTATTGATTTAAGTTACAATCATGAAATGCTTAAATAATAGTCAATTATATCAAGTTTCTTTCAATGCATGGGCACAGAAGACCACTTCCTAAATATAAACCCAGTAGCACAGACACTGAGAGCAACAATAAATAAATGGGATGCCCTGAAACTGTGGAGCTTCTGTAAAGACAAGGATGCAGTCAATAAGACAGATAGGCAGCCTACTGAATAGGAAAACATCTTTAACAACCCCATATAAGACAGAGGACTGATCTTCAAAATAAGTAAATAGTTAAAGAAATTAGACATCAAAATACAAAATAATTCAATTAAAAAATGGGACACAGTTCTAAACAAAGAATTATGAACATAAGTATCTCAAATGGTCAATAGACACTTAAGGAAATGTTCAACATCCTCAGCCATCAGGGAAATGCAAACCAAAATGACTCTGAGATACCATCTTACATCTGTCAGAATATCTAAGATCAAAAACACCAATGATAGCTTAGATAGGTGCAGAGTATGGGGAATACTCTTCCATTGCTGGTCAGAATGCCAACTTTTACAACCATTCTGGAAATCAGTATGGCAGTTATTCAGAGCCAGGTAGAGGCCATCAAGCCACCAGAGGAGCAGATGGACCAGAACCTTGCCAGTAAGCCACAGGCACATGGTTCAAAACAGATTACTAGAAATGGGTTAATTTAAGATATAAGAGGTAGCCAATGAGAAGCTAGAGCTAATAAGCCAAGTGGCGATTTAATTAATAGTTTCTGTGTGGTGATTTTGAGTCTGGGCAGCCAGGAATGAATGAGCAGCCTCTAATACAAGAGTCCTTAGATCCATTCCATCCTATATAGGGTGTCTTCATCAAATCATTCCCCTCGGTGCTTACTTAGGAAACAATGCAGAAGGAGAAGTAGATTCTAAAAGACATGGGGGAAAGATAATACTAAGGAAATAGGTTGTTTCAGACACAACAGTATTGACACACGCCTGATTTCACAGAGACTGTGATATCATGCATAGGACCTGCACCTGTTCACACTAGATAAAGTCCCAGTGCTGAGATGGGGAGGTAGATGGGAGCTTCCATCCAGAGCCAAGAAATTTATCTTCATTTAAAGTATCTTGATCATACAATTATCAAAAGAAATTTGCATATTTTCCTGAAAAATAGAAACACTGAGAAATTATCTCCAACCTATTTAAAACCAATAAATACGTTATCAAAAATAAATAGCTTTAGACTTTGGATGAATCCCAGTGGCCCAGTACATGCTTATTTGCTTATAGCATGCATGGGCTTTAGGTTTGACTACACTAGAGAGAAAGGAGAAGGAGGAGAAGGAGATGGAGTTGGAGATGGAGAGAAAGATAGACAGAGAGAGAGAGAAGGGAGGAGGGTGGAAGGTGAAGAAAGAAGAGGAGGAGAAAGAAGCAATAATCAAAACTAAAGTAAGAAAGAAAATTACATGCCAGTTCTGGACTTGGACATTTCCATTTGGTTATTTCTTCATACATATTAAAGATTACTGAGATTCTTGAAAGTTCAAAGAAAAATAGCAAAACACAACAAAAGAAACTGTGAGCTAGTGTTATTTCCAATACAATAAAACTGTATTATTGATACAATAATATCATAGAACAAAAGACATACTTAGAAGAGGTGGCAAGTATTTTCTACATAAAAACTGTAGATTTCCTTACATTCCCTTTTAGCAGTGGCTGTTAGAAAAGCAGAATTACAGATGGTGAGGAATTCGTGTTTGTTTTTTTCAGTCTTTTAATCTTATGCCTTGTGTTTTGAATATATTTACCCCCTTACTCCAACTTCTCTCAAAAGCACCAGGAATTACACCATTAAACAAAACTGAGTCACCAGCTACAAAATATCATTTGTTCCTCTGCTAGTGATGGCATTTTGTGTCTTTTTCCTGCCTCTGTGCTGGAATTTTATATGGTTTGAGCTTACACAGTTACTATGCATGTTGTCACAATTGCTGAAAGTTCACGTGTGTAACTGTTCTGTTGTTTCTGAAAAACATTACTTCCCTTTTTTATCTATCACCATAAGTTCTGATAAACTTTTTTCCCATTCTTAAAGATCCATGAGATTTTGTAGTAGAGGTGTGATATTTAGTTCCGTTTTATGGCTCCAAAGTCTTTGATTTTCTACAAAATGAACAATTGAGCATGTCTGAGTTTATTAGTATGTATTTCCAGAAGGTTCTATGTTGAGGATTGATATGCATATATATGTAATATATATCTGTATCGACTCTCTCTCTCTAGCATTGATATCTAAAACACCTATATCTATGTATCTATATACTTAGAAATCTTTATATATATAATATGTGTATATATAATATATACCATGAATTTTTTATCTAAATATAAATTGACCTATGGTATGAGAAAAAGCCATCAGGAGTCATTTTTCTACTGTGTAATATTAGCAGAGTAGTAGTGCTGGATTTTCTTCTAAGGATTATGGCCTCTCTAGTTATAGGTTCTTGGATTCCTTAACAATACTAGAATTGGCATGCATCTAATGAATGTGCCTTAGATATAAACAGAAGGCAGTTGGTTACTCCAATAAAATTCATGCTACTATTTTGTTGATGAATATATCATGTCAATACAGTTGGAAATCTTTTAAGAACTAAAGGAAAAGTGATCAAAGACCATAAATATTAAATGAACGGTCCTGGATTCGCCTTCTAAAGTTCTCAATAATAATTTAAACCTAAAATATATGTTTTATAGCTTGTTTGTTTACTCAGACTATTATTGAAATTTGTTTTGTGTTTAAAAAACATGGAACAGAAAGTTTATTGTCAACCAGCTACCAAGAATAGTTGCACATTTATCACAGCCATAATATCTGCATTATGTAAATGTCTAGAATATTATTCTTTGCATGACAGAATAAACATTGAAGAGAAAATTGACTTTTGTTCACTAAGTCTTTTCTTCTTTCTAATTTCTAAGAATTATCCTCATGAAATGGAGTACTTTCATTCTTTTATAGAATTAACAACTGACATTTTCACATGGAGAAGGGAATTATGGTTTGGTCATTCTGAGACCATTTCTTTTTATTCTAATTCATGATTGCCTATAACAGCGTTTATTTATTTATTTTTTAATGTTGAAATTTATACTACAAATTCCAGTATAATACATTAAAGAAGTATTAAAAAACAAAAAGACAACGAAACTGTGCCTGATATTTTATATCATACTTTAATATTATGTTCCTTTATGGTGTTTTTATTTTTTTATTTATTATGAACATTAAAGAGAACTAAGTTATGCTATAAAGAATACTCTTTTGTGAATTATTCTCCTGCATTTTTAGTACAGTTTCATAGTCACTATCAACTGGTAAAACAACAAAAAAAGAGGTTATGAATTTGAAGGTGAGCAGAGAAGGGTAAATGAGAAGGTTTTCAAAGAGAAAAAAGAAATCTTATGATTATTATAGTTGAAAAAATTTTAAAATGACTAAAATGTTAAAAAATGGCAAATAAACCTTAACTTGAAAATTATAATAAAAACCCATTATGGCACTTAAATATCTATTCACATGTATTGTTTATCTATATAGACTATAACATGTGTGAATTCACAGTATTTTAATTAATTTTAGTAAGTTAATATGAATAAAAATAGAGATATAAATATCATCATCTACTTTATGAACTGTAATAATGGGCATGCCCATTTCAAATTGAAGATTACAGAGTATAGATTGCCAAGTATGGAATTTAAGGAACACCAGACATATACAAATAAACATTATACACAAACTATCACATTATTTGTTCCACGGACTATATGCATGATATACATGTATATATATATACTCATACACACAAATATGATCAGATTAAAATGTTTATGGTTTATTAAGGCCTCAGTTCCTTAAACTCAAGAGTGACAGTGTGTTCACACAGTCCCGTGAACTTCTTGTTTCTGGAAGCTTCATGATTGTATTCTTATGCCACCCTTGGGATGGTGGTGTGGCCATAGACAGACTAAGGCATTTTGATATATCTAAATGGCTTCAGATTTACTTGCTTGAAGCACAGGCCCTGAACCACAGAAAGTAGTCACTGACTTATCTCTGGGCAGAAGCACTGCACAGACAAATTTGAAAGAAAGTTCACAGGGAAAAAAAAAAAAAGGAAAATTCTTCTTGGCTGTACTTTGAAATTACCTGTAAAACAAAGATTATTGATTTTCAGGTGTCACTCCAAACAACTGATTCAGAGTTACCAATGGTAGATTTAATATATTGCTATATTTTACAGCTATCTGGAACATTCTAGCACACCCTAGTGCCTAGTGTTGGAAGTCACTAATCACTATTGGTTTCTGGATAAAAAGCAAGTTGTTTTTCTTGAGGGACTTCAGTGGTCTATATCAAGAACATCATATGAAGAAAAAATGTATAATTCCCATTAGGAAAAATACACTTGTTTTTGTTTGGAATTTTATTGTATCCTTCCTGTGTGTGGGGGTGGGTGGGTGGGGTTAAGTAAGGACAGGGAGGGAGAGAGAAGATAAATATTGGCTCCAGTTTTCTAAAGGTATTGAAGCCTTAAAATAAATTTTTTTTTGCAATTTTCTTATATATAATTGCATCATGGGAATGATTATTACTATTAAAGAAAAAAATTAGAGCCTTGTGCTGGGACAGAGTCTTCAGACATATACTTTTGCCTCAAGGACCTTCAGAAAAAAGTCAGGAACAGATCATGTGACCTCATCTTAATAATTTACATAAAATGAATTGAATATTACTTTGTAATTAATTATTATAATTAATGCACTGAATCTGCCATTTATTTTCTTTAACTCAAAGAAATAGTTATGCATGTGCATATTTGTGATTGCAGTGTGCTCTTCTTGGTCTTCTGTCTTTATTATACAACACAGAATTAAGTTCCTTGATTGACAATGGAACTCCTTCCTCTGTCATTTTGCCACCACCTTATTGATGAACCATTTTATACACTGAAAATAATTTACTTTGGTAGGATTTTAGGCATGCGAGCCAGAATACATATGTTTGGCTATATTAAATATGAAAATATTAGGTGAGGTTAATGAAGGTTGTGATAGTTTACTGATTAGTGTGATCTTTATTATCAAATGGCTAGAACCTATAACAAACTGGATGGTATATCTGTGGGCATATTTATATAGAAAGTGTTAGTGGAGAAGGAACCCATTAGAATGTATGTCTGTTTACTTATGTAGTCCATATATAAAGAAGTGTGGGGATAAAGTTAGCTTTCCTTTTTAAATTTACCTCAAGTGTGTTTGTTCCTGCTACAGTTGTTATGTTCTTCTAACACTAGAAGCCAGAGTTCTAAGTTTTCTAATGTTAATTGAGGAACAGAGCTCTTTGTAGATTCCTCAAGGCTTCCTGCATCACAATGGGATAGTAGACACCTCCAGCTTTGGTGACTAAGTAGCAGCCAGTATTTTAGGCTCTCCAACGTTCTAAGGAGCCATTATTAGACTACCCAGTTCAATTCTTGTAAGTAAATTTTCTTTTAATTTCTTTTAATTTATATCCATATAAAAATATTGTACAAATATGATCAGATTAAAATGTTTGTTTTCTATTATATATTTACAGGTACAATTCTGACTTTATTTAATATTAATAGTATTTAAGTTTTTAACTAATTTTTATTAATCACATATACTTAAGTGCGAAACCACAACAGAAATTCTTACAAAGGGAAATAATGTGGACTTGCAAATGTTAGAAGTCAAATATAAACTGCCAAAGGTTCCTGCAAAAGACCATGTGGCAAACTCCTTAATTTGTGATGCAATATAACAAGCATTCTTTCACCATAGAGAACTAGATACATATGCTCATAATCAACATGTATTCTCAACATTACAATGTCACCAATATAACTCAACCAGTCATCTTTTAAGGCAGAAAATAAAACTTTTAATTATATGCATTCAAAATAATTTGAGCAATATTATAAGTTAATAAGAATCTACGAGCAGAAGTTCAGTGTATACACACAAACATTTAATTTATTTTGACATTTCAATATTTAAAAATAAAATCCCCAAACTGTTAAGGTAGATTTGAAAACATGAAGTAACTAGAAATAAACATATGTTATCACTATTATGTCATACATAGAAACATTTTACAATACTCTTTAAATTATTGATGAGAGCATAAAATGAGAAAATTATAAATCTTAACCTTTAAATTTATCTAAAAATACAGCAATCTCAAAATTGGCAAGATGGCTGAGATGAAGAGCCTACCAACAAAACTGATTGTGTTTATTTCAAAGATCATACCATGCAGAAGGAGAAAATTGACTTCCTCCAACTTTCACACATGAAGGCTAAGGTACATATAAGCATACACAAAATAAATAAGAATGTAATGAACATCACTTTTTTAAATAAGTAATTTTCATAAAATTTCAATTATTTTAAATATATTTATGAAATATCTAAATTATGTTCAGGGACAAATTTCAAAAACACTTATTCCTGGGCTAGCCAGAAGGCTCAATAGATAAACTATTTCCTGAAAACTCTGATACTTGATCTCAGATAACCAGCATACATGTACAAGGTAGGCATGACTGTGGCATGCCTGGAGAATGGAAATAAACAAACCATGGGGGTTTTATGGCCAGCTAGTAAGGTTTGAATGATGAGTCTTTGTTCATTGATAGTCGCAGTCTCAAAAAAGTAACACACACAAGATACACACACACACATGTATGCATATACACATGCAAAGATAAACAGGAGACAACATTTCTGAATATAAGTGTATAATTTTTTTAAAAAATTAACAAAGTGATTATATAGGAATGTTTATAATGCAAATTTAATCATAATATGTATCTAAGTTATGTGAAACACTTTATTCATCACCTAGCTAAAAAGTGCATTCATTTATAATCTTATACTTTTCATTAGGTTAAAATATTTCAATACATGCTACATATAGTTTAAAATAGTAGGGATATTACATAGACATACTAAGCAACACCAGTAATTAGAAAGATTTTTCTAGAAAACCCTAACTGTGTCACATGTAAGATAACAGTCATAGGAAGATTTCTGCTGGAGAATGATGAAACACAATTAAGGCGTATGGGTCAGTGAAATGTCTCAGTGGGTAAAGGAGCTTGGCAACAAGCCTCATAACCTGGGTGTGAGCACTGCAACCCACATAGTGGAAGGAAAGAACAGACTCCCACAAGTAATCTCCCAGATTCCATACATGTGCCTACACACACACACACACACACACACACACACACACACACATTGATAGGCTGCAATTAGATAATGCATAAATGCAAAAAGTCCTGTTTAACTTCCATTAAAATAAAATAGTCACTGTAAAGATAATAACAGTAATCAGTTGGATTTGATTTTACACTCATATATGCACTTGCTAGTAGAGAATTCATTTTACTAGGGAAATAAACCATGTCAGAATTATTTTATTTTTATAAAATTAACATATATTCATGTGTTCATTGAGTAAGTCTAGAAGCAAATTTTTAGAAGTTTATAAACTCTTAGCATTTGTTTCTCTTAATATTAAATTCAATACAGACTTCTATAAAAACACAATAAAGATAAAAAGCTTATATTTTTATTTATCACAGGATTCTGTTTAATAAACACAGGTGATTTATGCAAATATCGCATATGGTCGCTGATATCAGAGTGGGACTCAAACACCTCCTTTTCAGTAAACAAACAAAGTACTCATTGGGCAATATAGTTGTGTACAGTGAATCCTAAGGAAAGAATTGCAGGAAATGAGAACTAAAAATTATATGTTTTTAATAATAACATATAATGGACAAGACAAACATTACTAATTCTTTAAATGCCTTGGACATTTTGCCATTCATAGTTTCAACCTAAGACTGTGTTCCTTCAATATGCAGCCACACGTCAGACACAAGTCCATTGTTGTCTTCTTGGGGGACTACTACCTCACTATGTTTTCTGTCCAAGGACAAAACAACATTGTCTGCAAATTTTTGTTATCCTCTTTTAGCCCCGGATTTAGATCATATGCTGCCTTTCATTATTCTACAAGGTTTGAGCTAACTGCAAAAAAAAAAAAAGTAATCATCTTCGGAGCAGCCAATACACTGTTTTGGGCACAGGAACAAAACCAGTTTTCAAGAAAGTAATTTGTGGAAACTTTTGCAGTCAGATTGTATGCATGTTATTTGCGAGTTTGGGGGCCACTGGTGATATAACTGTACATGTAATTTTCAGACTCAGTGTCATCCACTTCAGTGTTGATTCCTCTGTACCGGAGTCTGCACAGCTACACAAACCTTTCCTTATGTGTTTATGATGTCAGGACTCTTCAAAACAACTAAACTGCATTGACTCATTTAACTTACAGCAACACCTTATGTGTTGAATCATGTTCAGACACTTATTTTAAAGCTATGAAATACTTATCCGAGTTGTTTTGTTTTCAGTTATAAAACTACTGTTTGGTGGGTCTAGAGAAAACTCTCTCCTTGTACTAAGAAGCCTGAGCCCAGTTCATGACCTTTCTGTACCCCATGATGACAGTGCTCTCTTTGCATAATGACAGCTTCATGGGTGGTTTATTAAGTTTAGTCAAGTAGTCAATTTTTTTTCTCTTAGTTCTTTGGCCCTTTGAAGGGGTTTCACCACCCAGATTCCAAATAAATCACATGGAGGCTTTTTCTTTCTTATAAATGCCCAGCCTTAGCTTGTATTATTTGCAGCTGGCTTTTATTTTAATTATCCCGTCTATTTTTTGCCATGGGACTTTTATCTTTCTCTACTCCTGTACACCTTCCTTTATTTCTTACTATGTGACTTGCCATGCAACTAGGTGGCTGGCCCCTGATGTTCTCCTTTCTTTCTTTTCTGGCTCTTCCATCTTTCTTCCCAGATTTCTTCTCTTATTTATGC
Source organism: Ondatra zibethicus (assembly GCA_004026605.1). Taxonomy (NCBI): domain Eukaryota; kingdom Metazoa; phylum Chordata; class Mammalia; order Rodentia; family Cricetidae; genus Ondatra; species Ondatra zibethicus. The sequence continues at coordinate 39,813 of PVIU01007617.1, read as the reverse complement.
CTTCTGCTTTGCTATTGGCCATCCAGCTCTTTATTAGACCAATAAGGTGTTTCAGACAGGCAAAGTAACACTGTTTCACAGAGTTAAACAAATGCAGCATAAAAAAATCAGTACATCTTTGTACCCTTAAACAAATGTTCCATAACACAAATATAACTTACCTTTAACAAAAATTTTATAAAACTCCTAGCCCTGGAGCTTCAACATTTGCTTTTAGGGAATACCACAGAAAAGCTGTGTATATATATATATATATATATATATATATATATGAGGTTGCCTATTTATAAATGTTTTCAAATGTTTCTCTGTCCTAGAGCTGAAAAAATTTTGTTGTATTTAGTTTACTCCTAGCAATGCCCATGACATTAAGCTAAACTCAATGTCTGTATGTGTGTGTGTTTGTGTGTGTGTGTGTGTTTTCATGATTATATATCTTCTAGCTATATTTTTCTGGTGGATGGTAATACAATGTTAGTTTTTTCTATGATAAGAACTGACCATGTACAACTTTCTAGCTTAGTTATTTGAATCTAACTAGTCTTGGATAATGGAATTGTAAACTTTAATCACTTAGCAACCATGCAGACTTTCTATTACTTTTTTGCCCTGAATCAGCAGTGCTATGCCACATAAAGTATAGTGATTTGGTAACTTTCACTGCTACAATATGCTTAAGATTAGTTCTCTGTGCCCAATAATGCTTACAACACTGACTAAACTTTACTCTGGATGTATCATATGAGGATTTCACAGCACACACAGGATTCAAATGATAGTATTTGCTTCCTAAGACCTTCTCTTGAATATCATTTTGTTTTTATGTTATTAGATGATTCTACTTGCTCTTTGAGTATCAATATGTCACCTTACATTTACTTAAGGTGATTAGAGGATCTTATAAATATTTAACAGCAGACCTTGTATGTACAGGGCAAGTAATAATATTCCCTGTGGGCCTAATGGAAATAGAGATTTATCTTTCTCCATCAGGTATGACATCCACATTTTAAATTCTAATAAAATCTTAAGTACTGGAGATTAGAATCTTCTTCTTCTTCTTCTTCTTCTTCTTCTTCTTCTTCTTCTTCTTCTTCTTCTTCTTCTTCTTCTTCTTCTTCTTCTTCTTCTTCTTCTTCTTCTTCCTCCTCCTCCTCCTCCTCCTCTTCCTCCTCTACTTCTCCTTCTTCTCCTCTCCCTCTTCCTCCTTTTCCTTATTCTTTTTTTACTTTTATGTTTTTTCTTATTCTTTAAGTAGAAGACCAGGTCTCTTCCCAAGAACACAAATGTGATCTCTGATTGGCCTAGGAAGCAAGATGCGCCAAGGTCTTCTTTCCACTATAGCCTGGCTGCTTTCATTTCAGCAGGAATTCAGTACCCAGAAGCACTGTCTGATGATACATTCTAGTGTGTAGTGCTATAGTCTGCTACTGGAGCCCCTAAGCAGTTGCTAGTTCAAATGACTATGATAAATGTAAAACTATTAAATGTAGAAAGCATTAGCAAATACAGAGATTAAGAACAATAGCCTTGTTATTTTAGTAACAAAATAATAGTATTTTGCATATTTAAGACTATAGAACTGTAGAAAAACATTAACTAGGTGTGTTTATTTCATTTAAGAAAGTATGCTGCAAACAGACACACAACTAAATATGAGAAACAATTGCCCATAAAATGGGATAACTGGAGTATCATTTTTTTCTGATAAATTCTTGATTATTCACAAAATGTACAACATTGAATATCTTCATGGCCTCCTTTAATTACCTAAAAATGATATCATAAAGAAGAAAGAGAAAATGCATTCTATGGGTAATTTTAACTTTAACTTAAGAAATGGGTATGAGTAGGATAGACAGAGAGTCAGGGTGTGAATGAGTGTGCAGTGGAGAAGATAGGGATCTGAAGTCTAATTCCCAGACTGAGGAGAGAGAAGGTGCAAGCAAGAAAAAGCAACGTGAATGAACTACATTCCATGATACTTGTGGGATTAAACGTGTAACTCTGAATTTAACATCAGAACACACCAAAAATAAGCACATTTTTAAATGTTAGTGTTCAGAAACCCAAAACCAAAGGCTTCAAAATAACAATAATTTTTACCAGTTGTTGATGGTTAAATCAGTTTCTTTTTTGCTGTTTTACAAGCTGTCTTTACATAATTCATACTTTAAAAATTGAAATAATTCTTCCACTCATCTCCCTTATATTTATTCAACAAGCCTGGCTTGAGTATATGTAAGGAAAAAAGTAGAAAAAAGATAAATGTATGTAAATTTTCTCCTTACTATACAGCAAGGAAGTGGCTGTTGTAAGTATGTTTGGAGACACTATTAGCTGGTGCACATAAGTAGTAAAAAGATAATTAACTTTGTCTAGAACAATCAAAATATACTTTCCCAGGGGAAATGACATTTGAAATGAGTTTGAGAGGTTCACTGGAAGTTCATGAACGAGAAAGAAAGAAATATTATTCTAGTAGGAATGCACAGAAAAAAGTTCAGACAGAGAAGAGCAAGGACGTCACTTATTTCAACTGTTGTCCTTGTCATTATTTGTCAGCCAGAAAAAAGTTCAGATTTATTCATCATATTGAGAATGTCCTTGCATTTTGGTCATACGTTAGACATTAATATATTGTTGTTGTGATAGAATCCTGATTTAATGTGCTATAAGTAAACTGATTGTCTATTGTACCCACTATGTGCTTAAAAGCTTTAATGATAAATTAGGCATTCAAATAAGATAATTACTATATTTACTTAATATATATTTGATGCATTTCCATTTCTTTAAAGTTAGTCATCTACTGTAATATAAATTAGAAATTTGAAGACATATATATGTATAAAGATATAGATATATGTGTGTATAATTAAGAGAATAGGAGAAGATTCATTAAGCATAGTTTTCCTCTACACATACCAACATGCTCAGTCACATGCACACACATACAGAATTCCAAAAAGATATCATCTGGGCTGGGTCAATATGATAGTTTTTGGAAGTAGTGAGACTCTTAGTATAAGCACTTATAAAATATTATCATCTGATTATACTGAGGTTGCTACATTTTTAGATACCATATTAATCAGTTCTTTAAAGGAACACACCTGATTGGAATAGAATAAATACATACCCTGAGTTCTTATGTGCATATATATGTATGCATAACAAAGGATATATGGTATTAACTTACGTGATAGTGCTGGGTAGCCAGCATGCTAGAGAGGTAGTTGTTCAGCATTGTTAGCTAAATAACTCATGAGTCTCACGCTGACTGTAAGAACTTGTAATTAATTAGCAGCATTTAGCATATGGAGAAGAGGATGGGCAAAAGGTAATGGCATTTTCTTCAGACCTCCTGATATTTGGACGTCCAATGGCAAGTGCCTCCCAGTCTGGACGAGAGTTCTTCTTTCTAAGACATCAATACCTTTTTAAACTAACAAAATGTATGGCTTTCCAGATCAAATCTAATTGACAATCAAATTTAATTATCACAATTCCTAAACCTAATAATGAAACCATCATTTCTGATATACACACATTTACATACATACAAACTCTCTCTCTCTCTCTCTCTCTCTCTCTCTCTCTATATATATATATATATATATATATATATATATACACACACACACACACACAGATTTATATATATGTATATATATACACACACAGATAGATGATAGATAGATAGATAGATACATACATACATACATACATACATAAAGTTAAAGCTCTGTAGGAAATTTATAATTTCAACAAATTCAATATTACATATTGGAGGAAAAAAAATCAACTGCAACACAGTTGATGTTAGGTTGTTAGGTTATCCAGGGATGGAATCTTCAGTACCACTTAGTGTTATTTACTTCAGCTGCATTGCTTTACTTGTGAATCAGTACTCAAAAGTTTTAGAGGCGATAAACCTTGAGAGAAAATATTTAAAGGTAAAGACATTTCTCACCCTGAACTTCTATCTTGTCAATGAATCGAATCTTTAGTTAACCTGTCTTCAACACTCAGGCTAATAGATTACAGACTCTGAATTCCCAGTCACAAAAAGGTTTGACCATGCTCATGTGGAAGCCAGGGATATGTGTTCTTTGATTTTCTACAGGTATTAGTGGATACAGGTAGAATGGGAGAAATAGGGGGAGAATATAAATTAGGAAATTAATAGTAACTTGATTATTCATTTATATTTATAGAATTTAACTTCTTTTTAGGAACAAAAGCATTTAATAAGTCTTATTATTTTTAGACCAGTTGGTCTTGATTAAAGGAGTGAATTGCACTGCATAACTCTAACACACCACAGAGCTCTCTGTCTGGTGAGGGCATGAGGTTGAGGGAAGGGTTCTAGGCCAGGGAGTACGACAGAAGGATGAGTGAGGATGAGTTGTGAGAGTATTGTGAACTCACATTTGCTTCTCCCCCTGTAACTAATTTAATTTTTTGATATTAGAAAAAACCCTTAGACTATGTTGAGGGCCCATAATTGTAGTATCACCTCAGCTTCATGGTGAGCGTGGAACATGAGCAGAGGTTGTAGACTTTCTGGCTCTCTGTTTCTTCAGAGAGAAGTCTATAATTGCTTTAGATTTCTCAGTGGTTGTTTTAAGGGCCAAGTGAAACAATGGTAGGCATTTGTAATCATAGAGGTCTAAAGAAGTGTAAGCTATTTACAACAGTCTAGAAATTAATTTTACAAATAGTATCCGCATGTTTAGATGACCATTTGTTAAATGCACTATTATTGAATCTTGGGTGTTTCTGTACAATATTGACAGGCATCCTCTGATTTATAGTCTCTCATAGGTGCTGGACCATTTGAACATCTCTAGTGACACCTATAACAAGTAGAACTGATTAAGGACAGACAATTTAACACATAGCCACAATAGCCTAAGAAAGGTCATTCAAAAACCTTTCAAAACTGTAATGATAAAGATTTAGCTACTAAGGCCACTAAATTTCTTACAAATTTAAGAACAATATGCAAAGGTAGCATTAAGGAAAATGCAAAGCAGCTGTCTTATGTTGGCTGGGATGATATGCTCAGATTCTGCTATCATAGCTCTGTTTTGATCATTCATGTGGTGCCACGTTGCTTGTTGGAGAGATTCCAGCAAAACACCTCCCAACAGTCAGACATCAAAGCCAGTTCTGCTGTTTCTCTAAGCAGAGGGACAGTGCTATGAATGGCCAGTCTTTACAAGTTCCAACAGCATTTCTTTCTGAAGTACCTGCTGTTACACATCAGCTTCAGCAGGCAAAGGACACAGGACAATGGTGTTTGTGTAGTCAGCTAGTATTATTCCTTTTTAGTGTGTGAGAAGGTGCCGTTCAGACAGCATTAGTTTATGGCATGCAGACAAGCAATTGATTCCTTAACCTGCAGACCCATGAACCATGTGTATTCCGTGGGAGGTAAAATAACAAGTATCTGCAGTAGAAATTAATTGACAGGTATAAACCAAAAGAGGGACTCCGGTCAGAAGGTCCACTATCACACTATAGGGGATGTGTAGCAGAGAACACCCATAAATTTGGCAAACTTGTCAATTCTTTTATCACAACTTCCCACATTATTTCTGTCATTCATCTATTTTCATTTGGATTATTTGTAAAAAAATAATCACATTCTGTTTGTAATACACCTAGTTTCAATACAGGCACTACTTCCAAATCCTCAAAAACTATAATGCCCACAATCCAGTCTTCTATTTGCTTCTCTTGCAGTTTGTGGTGATCATCTCTCGAGAACCTGCAATTTTAAACTGAGAAATGTTCAAGTTTTAAGGGCCCATCTTTGTCACTATGTCACGCGCCTACTGAAAAAAACGTATTACGATGGCAATGTTGTATTGATATCACAAACTTTCTAAGTTTAATTTTTCTCTTAAATAAAAGTACCAGCTGTTTCCTAGCTCCCAAATCCTTTATCGATCTATCCCTGACTTTATCAGTGCTCTCAGTGGGCAGCTCAGCCTTCCTGTCCATGGCCTGAATTACATGCTTCTTCCACAGAGCTGTACTGACTGTCTTGGTTCCTATTACTGTGTTCTTTTCTTCTGCCAGTCATCCTCAATGCTAACCTTAACGCTTTGTGGATTCTTAAGTCTGCTCCCCTTTCTCTTTCTCTGTCCTCCCTTTTCCAAAAGCAAACAAAGAAAAGATCTCTAAAATTTTTCTTTCCTGTTCCTTTAAACAAATAGATTTTATAATAATGAAATGATTTTTCACCTTCTGAAAGAAAGGTGGATATAAATTCCGAGCTATGAAAGCACAGAACTGAATTTATACTTGCTTTTATCTGAATGTCGGAACATTAACAAAATCCTTTTTGTTCAGTATTCAACATTTCTCATGCTGTTATTACTTCCTTCATGGAGGAGTCTGGATCAGCTGATCTCTATAAAAATAGATTTCTTTCTTTGATGGGGTCAAAAAGAATATGGCAGTCCCTGTGCTTCTCTTTGGCTAAGAACCCAGAATCTAAACCATTCTGTTTATACTAACGGCTTTTCCACTTCCCAGAAAGCTGCCAGCTTTTCGTTGCTGCGCATCTTTCTGAGTTTGGTCACCTCACTGACCTTATGAAAACTGGGTCTATTTCACATGAAACTTCTTAAACTGGGAAAGAAGCATGTTTGCAAGTTACTTTAAATTTGTCTTTGATTAAAAATTGGTCAATAATTTTATCTTTAAGACAGACCATGAATTTCTCAGCTTCCTCCATTACCAGAATAAAGATCTCTGGCTCTACTTTGTCTTTTCTCCCTTCCTCAAAATTAGTGAAACCAAAACTGAACTATAATGCTTTCTTTCCTTATGTTGCATGCTGTGTAAGCTACCTTGGTTAACTCCGTAGTTGTAGAATACGAACTAATTCCTGTCCCTCTCTAAAGCTCTTTTGGATAGATAAATATATATTGAACAGTGGAGATTTAAAAAATGAAAAAGTTCAAATGCTTGGGCACATAAAGAAAATAATTCAAGGCTCAGAGTGCTGTCAAGCTACATAGTGTTTTCAGTCTTCCATTTTCTCTAGACTCTCTCAAAGTTCTCTCTTCTGAAGACCACCTGATGCTTCTTGTCACACTGATTTCAGGCCACAGACACTGGTCTTTGGTGGTAGTAGAGCTTGCAAAGGCTGAAGGGAAATTCTGTCTCCCTGGAGTTTGGCTCTGGTTCTGACTGTGCAGATTTCTAATTTTCATGTCTCAGCAAGAGTGAGAGAACTGTGTTTGGTCCTCATGTTACCCACACTGAGGGAAACAATATCATCAACATCAATTCCACTCTTAGACTAACACTAGAGTCTGTATGGAATAGTGAAACTAAATTCCCACTGATCTGGTCTCCACAGGCAACCAGGAGACTCCTCTCTCTAGTTACCCATTGGTAGCACATTAATTCAAGTTCTTACATGCACTTTCCATAGCACGCCATTCAGTTTCTCTTTAGATTAATAATGAATTTTATACTTTATATCCTTCATCAGCTGGGTGAAGAATAACATGATGATTACAATAAAAAGACCAATTGACCAATTTTAATTGGCACAAACTTAGTTTTGAACACAATACCTACCAACAAACAGAATCACATGACTTACAAAATTTATGTGTACTTATATTCTTGATGTTCATTCCTGAATCACCTTCTAATATCTATACTCCCTTAATACATTTTTTATAGTTAACTGTTAAATCCATTCTGTTAGGGTGAGTTATCATATGTTCGGCTATTAATTCCTTAAATTTTGGCTAGGACATATAATTAGATGATCCTAAAATTCTACTTAAGTAAAATTATTGTATAATTATACTTTTATCAGAGTCTAATATATATTTGTACTATAGTGATACCCATTTTACTATAACTATTACAGATTATTTTTAAAATTTTGAATATGTTCACAAACATTCATGAAATCATCAGAAAAGTAGGATTTCTAATTTAAAAACATATTGAAGCTAGAGCATCTCCTACATCAGATGGTATATAAGTCCTTTAACTTACAGCAGCAGACATTTATTGTTCAACACTTTGAGAACTGTCTGGTCACTGTGTTTCATCTGTTTACATTCTCATACCCAAGTCTAATGGACAGAGCATGACTAGGAGGATCTCTTCTGGTGAAAAAGCAGAATTCCTGACAAAAACCCTAAGCATATCATGTTTCAGCTTATATGTACCTTTATTTTCTTTAACTCATACTCCATGGTCTTGATCACTTCTGTTCACCACAATAGACAGTTGTAATTAAAGATGTAACCACTTCCACAGGATTTGTATTTGTATTTATGTGAAATGTTAAGTTCATGTTAACAATGAATCTTTATGACTATGGTTTAATGAATATATTATATGTAATATATTCATTTAGTAAATATATAATATATCAATATTATATATATATTATATATATAATATATATATTGAAAAATGGTTATCTAGACCATATGCTCTGGCTTTCTGGAAAGTGAGCTCCAGGATTATGAAGTATATAGAGAGAACGCTGCCAATTATTTTTCCCTCTTTCATGTGAAATTCATTACACTAGAATTATATCTTTAAAGTTGTGGTATTTACCACTCTGTGATATGAATACAGAAAGGGGAAACACGGACACAGACTTTATTTCATTTTCTGATTAAGAGTGAAGACTAGATACGGGAGGACAGAGAGGCATTCAATGTACCTGTGTCTGTCTTAGTTAACATGCCTGTTTCATCACCTTTAACCTTTCATCTTCTCAGAGCAATTCAGTCTACTCTTTTTAATCTTCTCCTCATTTGTAAAATGTTCCCTGCTATAGCTGATGAATTCAGGTTTCCTCATTGCCCTTCACTGGGCCTTTTCCTATTTCTGTTAGGTTCATAGAGAGATGAGATGAACATAAATGGAAATTTTATTGAAAGTGAAACTGTTATAGGCATATCTTTTGCAACAGAATAGGATTTTCATTTGCATTACAAAGATTTTTAGAATGGCACAAAATGGCATCGAATGTTGAAATTCCCTTCTTTGTACAGGCCCATCTCAAACTGCCAACATATGTTGCTGTACCATATATTTTCCTCAAAAACATAGTGAATGAACACAAAAATTGTTAAAGATTATAAGGCAATTCATTTAAGACCAAGAGATACAAAGGAACGGTTTCTGTATTGAAGTATATGACCCTCTAATGAGCATAGCTTTCATGCATGTTGCTGTGGCATGCATGGCATATCATATTTATCATATGTGTCATTATTTCATCAATACCATGGCTGGCAAGATGCATTATGTGACTACCAGATAGCAAAATCCTCTATACTACAATATAACAGAGCATGAACTTTGACTTCTACCCTACTACTCATTATTATAACCCATCAAAATAAAGATCCATACTACATTCCAGTGATCAGATTGATGTGCTCAGTAAATAATGCCCTATATGGGCATTGTTATAGATCCTAGAGTTATTCAATATTTTTCACATCACTGACCAAAGAAAAATGTTGAAAGTCAATTGGTCTCAACTTTTGATGTCTTATAAGAGAAAGCTGATCAAAGTTGCTCTGTATTCACTTTTCTTTGTTTTTGGACAGTGAATTGAGTATTTACATCAGCTTTATTTTTTCTAGTCCTGGAGTGATGATGGCTACTCTCTTTAGGAAACATATTTAGTTATTAATAATTGAAACTGAAAACTGGCATCATGAAGTAATCCCCAATTTACATTCTAAAACAGGGAATATTTGATAGACAAGTTTTGCATGTTTGACCTACATTTAATCATATAAATTTTAGGAAAATCTTTGAGCCACTTTGGAAATTGTGATAGATCTTCTTTTAGTGATGATAAAGGAAAGAATTAAAATGAGTATGTGGTTTTGGCTGTGTTACTTGGTAACCTCAGAAAACTGGCCTCAGTCAAAGATCTGTGTGCTGGAATGTGAGCTAATTTCTTCAGGCTTGGAAGAAAGCTGTGACCTTCCTCTCTGTAGTATTAGATCAGAATTCCCCATATTATTGTTTAAAAAGTTTGGTTTAGAGACTCCTTAGTGACTAATTATATCTAATGCAATCTTGTTAAGTTTACATTAGTAAAATCTTACAAATTTATTGTCTTAATTTTTCCTATTTTGTAATTTGAATTTTCTTTACATTTGCTCTTTTTTTGAGGGTGTGCATCCCTACTACCAAATAAATACACAGAGGCTTATTCTTTCATATGCATGCCTGGCCTTAGCTTGTCTTGCTTCTAGCCAGCTCTTTTCTTATTTAACTTAAATTATCCCAACTATCTTTTGTCCCTAAGCTTTTATCTTTCTCGATTTCTGTATACCTTTTTTACTTCTTACTCTGTGGCTTGCTGTGTAGATGGTTGGCTGGCTCCTGACATCCCCTTCTTTTCTCTTTTGGCATTCTGATCTCTCTTCCCAGATTTCTCCTCCTATTTATTCTCTCTCCCTGCCAACCCCACCTATGCTTTCTTCTTACCACCTATTGGCCATTCAGCTTTTCATTAGATCAAACAAGTGTTTTACACAGGCAAACTAACACAGTTTCAGAGAGTTAAACAAGTACAACATAAAAAAATGCAGCACAGTTTTGGATCATTAAGCAAATGTTCTATACCATAAACAAATGTAACACATCTTAATCTAATATTCCATAACAATCTGAATTCCATTTCTCCTGTTATATTATTGTCCTGTCTCATGCCTTTGTTTATATTCACAAACAAACAAAATACCTAGAGATGAGTCTTTTTTTTTTTCTAGTGCCATCTAGGACTAATCTTGCAGGAAAAAAATGTTGACTTCCTCTCATATTCTCTTTCTTCTCTAAGAATGAGAAATAGCAAAATCTTTGTGTGCCTTCCACATCAAGATGACGATTGATGATATGCTAGTGTAGCTTCCTCAGAAGAAAAATAAACATAAAAATATGTATTTTTTCATGAGGCATGTCTCAGTGGTTTAGACTGCTTGATATCCTTACAGAGGATTAGTATTGAGTTCCCAGCCTCTATATGAGATGGCTCCAAACCGCCTAATTCTAGCTCCAGGAACTCAAACATAGTTGGTAGCTTCACATATGTACCCAACACAAAATCAGACATGTAAATAAGTTTAAAATAAATCATATATATGTATGTATGTGTGTATAGAAGAGAAAGTTTTTTCTTAAAGATTAATAATTGGAAAATAGAAAATACATTTCAATATGAATGTTCCTGTCCACCACTCACACTTTGATTTCTACTTACAATTGACTTTTATAACTCTTACCTAGACCAATTGCAGCTCTCCAACCCATAATATATTTTCTCATATTAAGAACACTTCGGTGCCAGCAGGAGCGCTGCATGCCTGTAATCCCAGCACTAGAGAGGAAGAGGCAGGCAGCTCTCTATGAGTTTGAGGCCAACCAATCAACAAAGTGAGTTCCAGGACAGCCAGGGCTGTTACACAGAGAAATCTTGGCTCAGAAAACAAGAAAAGAAAAGATCACTTCCATAGCTGCTTTTGTAGATTCTCCTCTGTCACTAGCTGACTGAATATTAAGTTCCTACCTGCTGTGAAATAGTGGGTTGTCAATCCCAATGCCAGAATAGAGAAACCAATGGCACAAAATGCTTTGTCTTATTGTATTTTGTTTTGGCATGCTTGGTTGTTGTCTATAGGTGGTCTGTTCTTTTCTAATGAGAGATAGAGGGGAAAAGGATGCAGGGGTGGGCGATGGTGGCAAGATGGGAGGAATGGAGTGAGGAGAGACTGCCATCAAAATATACCATATGATAGAAGAGTCTATTTTCAATAAAAAGTATCAACAAAATGAATGTTACATTCACATCAGTGCCTTATTCATTCATCAGAGGAGCTTCCTCCTGCAGCAGAGAGGAGCAGAGACAGAGATCCACATCCAGACATTATGTGGAGAGACAGCCGTTAGAACACAGGACTCTAACTGGGATGTTGCCATCAAATCACTCCCATCAGGACTCAGGGAACCCTGCAGAAGAGGATGCAGAAAAAGTTTAAGAGCCAGAAGCAATGAAAGACAATAGGAGAACAAGGCCGGCTGATCCACTAAGCAGGGATCATATGAACTCAGAAAGGCTGCAAAAACAAACACAGGACATAGAAGGCTCTATACTTGGTTACTTGTGTATGTAGTATAGATTTCAGGAGAGTGGATATCTGATTCTAGTGCCTGTTCTTGGTAGTATTTTCCTTCTGGTGGGTTGCCTTGTCCTGATTGACATAATGGTTTTGCTTTATCTACTTGTGTTTTGTTTTTTTTTTTTTTTTGTCATGTTTGGTTGTTACCACTTAGAAGCCTGCTATTTTTCTAGAGACAGAGAAAAGGTGGATCTGGGTGAGAGGGGAGGTAGGAAAGAAGTGGAAAGAGTGGAGGAAGGAAAAAATTGTAATCAGGTCATGTTCTTGATAAAATAATATATTTTCAATAAAAACCTTAAAAACTGTGTTCTGAATTTGTATCAGCCTTGTTTATTATTTTGGAGTTTTGCATTGTTTAAAGACTGATCAAGACAAATGTGTTTTATTGGTTTTCATTTTCTGATATGAAATAGAATTTATATCACTAATATAATCTATTCACCTAAGTTAATTAATATTTAAAATTCCATCTGCTCTTGTTTGTAATCACTTAATTCCTCAAACAAACAAACTATTTTATTATACTGGAAATATAATTTCTTGTAATAATTCATGTTGCATTTTTCATTCTGAATAAGGAACAGTGAAGCAAGAACAGCTATTGCTCACTCCATGAGGCTGGAACAAGCTGGACTCAACCAAAGACAGCCTTGGCTTTCTAGCCCTGGCCAGCAAAAGGACTCCAGCAACATCTCCCCATCAACCAGGCATCTGCCCTCCATAGCTCTGTGCAGTTGGGCATTATCATGATATATTTGTAATGAGGAAACATGGTCCTGCCTGGTGCAATGATGGACTAAGCAGGACAAGAATACCCACATGAAAGCTTGGCACCCCTTACCAGCTCCAGCATTCAAGGGACTGGACCCTACACCTGGCCTGGGCAGCACAGTAAAACAGAAGCTGTTGGTAGAGGCTCAGGTGAGATCTTCGAGGGTGTGAAAGAGGGATTGCTGGCCACTCCCCCTTGTCTGCCATGTGGTGGTGAGGGCAAGGGAAATGCATGCCTCCAAGTATTCCCCTGCCACCTGTGGTGAGCAAGGGATCGTACCCTCCCCATATGGGCGGCAGCACTAGGGAAAGTGGGTTCTGCTCCTCACTTGGGCAGCACAGTAGAGCTGGTCCTAATGACAGGGGAATGAGCGAATGCCTTCCACCCTCCAAAAAACACATGAGCATGGAGATCTGGCAGCACTACCTCATCTGCCATATGGTGGTGTGACTACGGGATAAATGCCCCCTCCCTCCCGCACCCGTCATGTATCAGCCTCGACAAAAATACCTCTTCCCTTTGTAGGGTCATGGGAATTTAGAAATATTAGTAAGGAATATGAAGGCACATAAAAAAATAATAAGAATAGAAACCATAGAAAGTACCAGGAGGACATTGCAGTGAATACTGAAATCTCCCGTGTTTATTTTTCCATAACTTTTATACCCAATGTAATGGAAGAGAAGGTAACAAAAGACTTTATTAACATGATAAGTAGGACAACTCAAATCATCAATTACTTTAACAATCTGAGACATCAAATCATTAGCTTTCTGTTGTCTAAGTAGTGAAGCTGCTATAGATTACGTATCCTGAAGGCCGCCCTTCCCCAGGTGATCTCATAAAAGAAGGAGCAGAGGCACATTTGCATATCCTGACCACCTGTCATGATGGCCTGGACCTACTTGAATGAGCTATTTTAATATTAAAAGAATCAAGCAAACATATCCTGAAATGGGACGTGCAATACACTAGTCAGCCACTTAAAGCAATCTCCAACTCTCTGACCATCAGACAAGGTGGAAATAGGCTCACATTTTTGGGCCTCTACATGCCCCTTGCATCTTCTGTCAGTGGGAAGAGTATACTAGCTACAGCACTCAGGAGAGTGGCCCCTGTGCCTTCCAGGGCAACAGAGTAGAGCTGGCCCTGATGGTGTAGGTGTGATACAGCCAATCTTGCTGGCAAAAAAGCAGGAGAACTGGACCTGTTTGCTCCTAGATCCTTGGTACAAAGAGGTAAACTAGCCAGGGCAATGCTGGAGAGCTCACCCTGGTGTTGAGGATGGGGGAGAATTGGTGAGCTGACCAACCTGCAGCTACCCAGGCCCAGAACCAGGCTTATAAGTTGGCCCATCAAAAGATCCACCCCATCCATGATCTGTAAGAACACTTCAAGGGGTCAGCCCTACAGTCCTCAAGCTTCAGAATCTCCATGACACAAGGCAATGACAGAATATCCAAAAGTTCCAGTGAGGGCCTAGCATCCATAGTATATCAGAGACCGTAGGCCTCTAACCAGATTAATAACTCTTTGCAATGAAAACTTGCAAGTAAAAATACATGGACAAAAGAGTTTGCTGCATGAATCGGTGTATCACACACATACAATTTCCATGATGAGTTTTTTTCTTTTCTTACTTTTTCCCTTTTTTATCTTAAATTTTTATTTTGGGGGAGATTGGGCATTGCAAGAGCAGAAGGTGGATTCAAAGGGACAGGGAAATAAATAGAATTGAAATTCATGAATTGAAATAAAAAAATAAATAAAAAGAAAATATAAAATGAAATAAAATTTGGTAGCATAATGTTATATTAATTTAAATGATATAAATATATAACATATAAAATAATTTTACAAAGGTTATTAACTGGTAGACAGAATATGAAAGAGATAAAATTTTCATCATTGATAAAAATGAGTTAATGAAATTAATTGCTAATGTATTATTAATTTCAAATCATTTTATTTTATGTGTATGCTTATTTTGCCCTCATGTAAGCCTATGTGCTACCTGTGTGTCTGGAACCTGAGATAACAGAAGAGAGTATCAAGTCCCCTAGAACAGGAGTTACAGACAATTATTGACTGTTATATGTGCTGGGAATTTAATCTTGGTCCTCTAGCAAAGCAACTACTGTTCTTAGCTCCTGAACCATCCCTCCAGTCATTAGAAATAATATTTATTAGGCTTATTAGCATTTCATTATCAATATAATATTTATATGCTATTTAAATGAATAATAGCCAATGTATTCATTGACTTATTTAAAGCTTTTTTTTTTAAAGTTAAGGACATATGTAACAAATGTGACACAATGTCTATAAGCAGAAACCTGGTTTATAACAGAAATGCCAATTTGAGCATGCAAAAGTTAAATAACAATAAAAATTTAATGTTTTGTTTTATTTTAAAATGTTTTTAAGAAACAAGTAACCCATTAAAATATCATTCAGTCTATAAAGGAGATACTTTATTGTATAATGTATGGCCAGTATAACAATACATTTGACTTATTTTATAGTCTAAAATGTAGATAACAAATTTTATAAAAATATTATAATTATATGCTAATATACTTTTCTAATTCTATTAAATTTACTTTTACTTGTTATTAGTGTGTTTACTTGTCTGTGTATGTGATGTGTGTACAGGCACATTCCTTGGCATGTATGAAGTGAACACCTTGTGGAGTCATTTTGCTAATTCCACTTTTACATGGATTCTGAAGATTTATATAGTCCAAATATAACCAGTGTCAATAATGTATTTTTCTATTTGGCTCAAATTTATTTGTACTCGTGGAATTAAGTATGAATCAGAGTCTTTCATAGTCATCTCTTAATTAAGAAAACCAAAGCTTTTGTACAGGTTTTCCTCTACCTTCTTCTTTGGAAACATATAATACTGATTTTGTCATTGGATTCAGCAGGATGAATTTGGGAACAAATCTCTTTTGTCTGCAGTATTGGATTTGGTACTCATTCTTTCATAATTAAAATGTTTGGATAGCTACATTGGTAGGACATGTACAACTCTATTTTAAGGATCTGTATGTTGCTTAACTTATGCATTTTGATTCAACTTGAGACACATGACAATCACGGGGACAGGCAACCAACTGAGGCAAAAAATCTACTGTCTACTTTCTTCTTCCTGATACTTATGGTCGCATAGCATAAATATGAAGGACTGAGAAAGAGTGAAAATGTCCCCCTGGGATACTGGTACTGGTGAAAAGAGTGACTGACCACTGTCCTCAAAAGGTAAGCTTCATACAAGAATCTTGTTAAATTATCATTTGGTAATTTAAGTAAGTAACATCTCCTGTGTGAATGGGCCAATTAGTACATATACTATAATGCTTTAGAAAAATCACTAATTAGTTAAGTAAAGATAGAACCAAAGCTATTTATTTATGTCTAGAGTAGTAAATCACAACACCATAAAATATAAAGATTCAAAGTAATAATTAAAGAAGGAAGGTTAAATAATGAATTAAAATGTTTGCTTTCCTGTTTGGAAATCATGCTGAGGCTCACTATCACATAATCCCATTAAACACAATCAGAAAAACAAAAATAGGTAAATACTCTTCTTGAGGGATGGAACTGGTGAGTGTTGTGTTTCTCTGTGTGAGGGTGTGTACGGGAGTGCCAAGACTAGGAATTTATATTTGGTGTCTTATTTTTATATCACTATCTCTCACTGAACCTAAAGATCATTGAATAGGCTGGTCTGCCTGGTTAATAAGTTCTAGAGATCCTCTCGTTGCTTTCCGTAATGAGAACTGGGATGTAGTGGCAATACATTTGTATTTAAATAAATAAAGCTTGCCTGAAGATCAGAGTATAAAACAGTCCAACTGCTCAGTCTTACAGACCAGGCAGTGGTAGCACACACCTTTAATCCCAGTAGCCACACTAGTTGCCATAGAAACCGGGCAGTGCATGTCTTTAATTTCAGTGGTGCACCCCTTTAATCCCAGCCCTAGAGCAGCATATAAAATGAGAGGAGACAGCTTACAGTCACAGTCTCATTCTGAGATTCTTGGAGTCAGGATCACCATTTTGGACTGAGGTAGAGGTAAGAGATAAAGGCTGGCTGTTTTGCTTTTCTGACTTTCAGGTTGAACCCCAATTTCTCTCTCTGAGTTTTTATTAATCCTGATTCACTGGGAAGTAGACATTTGATGCTGCGTGTGGTTTTGAATAACAAAAGATTAGGTTGGGCCCACATTCTTGTGCAGCCAGCACCTTGACTCATATATCTCTCCAGTCAATACTATTTTTCAAATTTAAATTAAAAGTTAATAAGAATAAAAAGATTAAAGATTTTCATTCAAATTTATATGTATTTTAAAACTTAGAAAATTTCAGAAAAATGGAGAAAAGTAAAAATCAAGACTAAAAGATAGGTGGTGGGGGTATACTTTAGTAGTAAAGTATTAGTCTGTAATAAACAATGCTCTGTCTTCAATTTTAAGCACTATGAGAAAAATAACTAAGAAAAATATGCAATTCATGTAGTGTGTGTGTGTGTGTGTCTGTGTGGTGTGGTGTGTGTGTGAGTATGTGTCTAGTGTGTATGTGTGTGTGTGTGTCTG
Organism: Ondatra zibethicus; assembly: GCA_004026605.1. NCBI lineage: Eukaryota > Metazoa > Chordata > Mammalia > Rodentia > Cricetidae > Ondatra > Ondatra zibethicus. The sequence goes on along the minus strand of PVIU01007617.1, from coordinate 22,231 downwards.
TGTGTGTCTGTGTGTGTGTGTGTCTGTGTGGTGTGGTGTGTTGTGAGTGTGTGTCTAGTGTGTGTGTGTGTGTGTGTGTGTGTGTGTGTGTATCCCCTATAGTCCTAATAGATAGTAAAGTAAAAATGAAATGTAAAATTTATTCATCTTTGATTGTCTTATAATTTTTATAATGAGCAAAATAGAAATATTTAGAATACAAAATAAAACCTACCACTTCCCTATCCAAGGATGTTTTCCATATGTTGTAAATGAAAAAAAAAAGAGGGGAACAAACAAAGCATCCTCAACAAAAATAAAAATCCCAAATACTGCATGTGTTATCAAATTATTTCATTGTCATAGCTTTCTCTAATGCTAGTAAAAATTGAGAGGGAAACCTATTATGCTCATAAAGAATCTGTTTCCCTTTTGGAGCAGACTAAATCTTTCCCTTACATGGGGCAACCAAGTTTAAACACTTTATCAGCAATTCAATCTAATGCAACACAAACAAACTCCTCCTCCCAGTAGTCTCGATCCATTTTCATGCTTCCTGTTTTATTTAATGGTATCATCAGTCACCCAATCAACATTTACTAGATCTTGGGTTCCTCATTAATTTTTCTTCTCTTTCTTCAAGTCAGCAAATCCTTTCAGTTTTGACTTTATAAGGTGTTTTTACCTTATCTTTCTATTAAAACAGCAAGGCTAGGACAATGTTAAAATGTGTTCATCTTGCAATTTTGTCAGCAAACCTCCATGAAATAACTAGACAACAGCTTGAAAATATATGTGTTCATCTTGTCACTAGCTATTTTTATGGACTGACTTGTTTCTAAAATCCATTTTTTTTATCATTTATCTTAACACTTGCAGTCTCAGCAAAGTTTGACAGTTTCAGTGGAAGTGTGACTGTATTAGTTAAGGTTGAAACCCAGCAGCAAGTACCAGACAGATCTACAATAACAACTTGTTGGGATACAAGAGAGTGTTTTTCTCCCCAAACTGATGACAGTGTAGGAAGCATTATATATCCTCAAGCACTGACACATTATCTCTGCATTTATCACTATTCCTAGTATCACTCTGATATTGGCAACTGAGCATATGTTTGTGATATCAACCATTAGAGTAACAGAATGACTAATTTTTCATGAGTGTGATAGCAGGAAAGATCTACTTGAGATGAAGATTTTGGAAGTTATGGTCATTAATCCTTTGACCCCTTAGCTTTTAGTCAGTGGTGAGGTAGCAAATTTGACAGAGAATAAAAAGCTGGCACTAAGCTGCCGGGCCATGGTTGGCCAGTCCATGTGGAGTGAACAGAGAAGGAAGGAATCTCATCATTGCCTCCTAGAAAAGTTTAGGGGAGTTCTCTCATTCCTACCAAGCCACACCTTAAAAAGGTTTGGCCAATATGAAAGGAACTCAATGTTATCTTTGGGAGTTCATTTGTTTGTGTTTGACTTTACAAGTCTTTTGCATTTATATCTTCACTTTCAGTTTTGTGTTTTTATTGAATTCCTGTTTGTGTATCCATGTACATCAATGTGTATATTTTTTATTGGGCTCTTTTTCTTCTATTCATTTACTTATTTTGTTCCATTTATTGTTGTTGTTGATGATGATTTTTTGTTTTATCATATTTTATTTTATTAATATTATTATTTAGATGTGTGTTTGTTTTCTAAGGAGGCTATAGGAAGGAATTGGATTCAGATAGAATGGGGAGGTGAGGAAGATATTTGAGGAAATGGAGGAACTGTAAATAGAATATATTGTATGAAAAAAAGTCTAATTTCAATAAGAGAAAATAAAGGGTAGAAAGTTTCTGCTGCTCCCCGTGGTATCATTGGAAGAATACCAGTCCCTCCGTCTATTCAAACTCTGGTGATCATGCAAACTAAGATGGAGGAAATGGTTGAAGTGTGCAGATATGCTTCCAGGCCAGTCATGACCGAGTCATTAAACTTCTGTTTCACACATGACAGGTTCACACCAGGACTCAGGATGCTCCACTCAGGCTTCATTGCAGTAGACACAACCGTTTCCAGCTGCTACCTGCCCTGAGGGTGCTTTCTCTAAGACTGCTTGCTTCCCAACTTGCCCAGCAGATATTTGAACAGAACATCTTTGGCTGGAGCTATCGTGTCAACCCAAGAGAGCAGCTCACTGAAGTCTTTACTTCCTATCATGTCCATTATCTCAGACTTGAGTCTGAACTGAAAGTTCTCTACAAACTCATTTTCCTTTGATCCTTTAGAAAATGCTGCCCCAGCAAAACACCATCTTATTTCTATTTAGAGAAACCAGTGTTCAAACAGAAACCAGTAGCTATAATATTGAGATAAAATACTGAGATAATAAAAGGTAAAAGCTCAACAGAGCTATTAGCTATATTTTAAGTCACAAGTCTTTCATAGCTTTCTGAAACCCACAAAGAGATAGTAAGATAGTGTGTCACACAGATCTTATCACACACTAATGTGTGATGCAGCAGCTCTTGGTATTTGAGAAGGAATTATTATCACTAAAACTTTATGATATTGGCACATAACTGACTCTATTTTGGGGGAACTCCAGAGTGTATACAACACAAGATAAAAAGTCCAAAGTAAATAGATTCTGTTATCAAGTAACACAAGTTCAAATGCATATCAAATTGGTTACATATGAGATTCTAACTCAGAAGGTAAGTTTCTTTAATTCTATTCTTTACACAATAGAAATGGTGTGAATAATATCTCATAATATTGCCTTGCAGAGTACTTTGAGATAATGAACCTACAGTGTTAAGTAAGTTACTCAAAAGAGGAAACACTGTTTTGTTATACCCCATATCAATACTTGTTTTTTTTTTTTTTCCTGTGGTAGCTCTTTTTGCTCCTTTAGCCAATAGTCTTTAAGATACCAGCCCACTGGGGAGTGGTCTTCTTTATTTTAAAAAGTGGAAGTATAGGCGGTTCAACCAGACAGGAAGTAGAGGTGGGGGGATAAGAACAGGAAAATTCTAAAAAGAAGGAATCTCTTTCAGCATTCCTGCCCAGACCACCGAAGAAACAGGATGTGACCTGCCCCACTAAAAAAGATACTGAGCCATGTGGCTAACATAGATAAGAATAATGGGTTAATATAAGCTATAGAGCCAATAAGAAGCCTGAGCTAATGGGCCAATCAGTTTATCATTAATGTAGACTCTCTGTGATTTTCTCTGGGACTAAACAGCTGGGGGGACCAGGCAGGACAGAAACCCCGACAACCAGGCCCTTCATGTTACAGTTTTCTATATCACACTGTCATAAGCATGGTCTATCAAATATACAATACAGACCACCATACCTCTTACATAACAATATGAAAAGCAAAATTTGAACAAAGAATTATAGTTATTCTATCTTATGTGCTGTATTATCTGATGAGATCATCCAAATTTTTTCCTGAAAATTCTCATGGAAGAAACACCCTATCTTTCCCTCTGTGTTAGGACTATTTGCCATTGAATGTATTATTGTTACTGTTCTTGCCCTCATATCTACTTGGAAAACAACCTGTAATCAATTTTAGGTTTCAGTGAAGTAGGCAATGCAGTGACCAACAGAAGTACAGTGTGTTGATCATTTCAGGCCTGTTTTGGAAGATTAAACTCTGCAGAGGAAGATATCAAAGAACGCTTAGGTTAATCCACTGAATTGGTACAAATATGTCAGTTTCTTGAGTATAAAAAAAGTAAGACAAATTCTCCAAAGCATTGATACAGATCCATCTATCTGTTAGAAATTAAAACTTATAGCTAAAAAACCAATTATTTGATAATATAAATAGTAATAAAGAGAAAATATATTATTGTGCAGTGAGAATCAAGAGAAGAATGCAAGCATAATTTTTGTTTTAGTAAAATTATTTGAATGTGGAAGGGTTCCATAAGCCACTCCCAAATAAACACACTGAGGTTTATTAATAATTATAAATGATTGGCCAACATCTCAGACTTGTTACAAGTTAATTCTTACAATTAAATAACTCTTATTTTTCTGTTTGTTTGTTTGAGACAAGGCTTCTATGTAGCTTTATAGCCTGTCCTCGAACTCTTTCTGTAGATCAGGCTGGCCTCAAACTCATAGAGATCCACCTGCCTCTGCCTCCTGAGTGCTAGGGTTAATGGTGTGTGCCACCACCATCCTGCCTAATCCATATTTCTTATCTTTGCTTTGTCACATAGCTTGGTACCTTTCCTCAGAGTGGAAATCCCATCTTCCTTCTCTCTACATCTCCTTGAGACTCCCCTACTCTACCCGACTTTCTCCCAGCATTCTCAGTTTGGCTCTCCTGCCTAGCCTTATCCTGTTCAGTAATTGGCTAGTCAGCCTCTTTATTGAACAAATCACAGTGACATATATACACAGAGTGTAAATGAATATTCCACAATTATTTGAAACCAATTAATCACCAACATGGACTTCATTGAGCTTTCTTAAAGGAAATGCAGATAAAGACTACTCCAATGGATAGAGAAGACATTACTCACTTTACAAACCTTCCTTTACTTCGGTGTTACTGATGTTAAGCCTGTTCTGAATTCTCAGACTTGGGATGAGCTTTAGATGCTTTGCAATATTAATGAAAATGACATAACATTGCCTTTCTCTATACCTGGAAATTCCAACATTATGTTCATGAGACATAAACATAAATTTTCATATAGCTGCTGGTATTTGTTGTTAACATTACAGATTCCATTAGATTGATGAGGCAACACTATACAACTATTGTATTGTAAGAGGAACCTCTGCTGTTTTATGCCTATTTTTGAATAATTTCTGTTAACACTCCTTTAAATATTTTATCACGTTTTGTCTACTTATTTATCATTTATTTCCTTGGTTATTGTGTGAGAGTGAATGTGTGTGTGTGAAAGAGAGAGAGAGAGAGAGAGAGAGAGAGAGAGAGAGAGAGAGAGAGAGAACATGTCACAGAGCAATTGTGTGGAACTTAGATAAAAATTTATGGACCCTGGAGATTGAACTGGTTGTACCACGAGGGTCAGTGACAGAAACCTTTTCCTGCTGATTCATCTTTACAGGTTTTTATTTATTTCTGTGTGGGCTAGGTTAATTTTGGAACAATGGATACACACTATTGCTTAAAATAGAGTTTTTTTTTAAACTCTATTTTTAAGCAAATAGAGTTTACTTTAAAAACTTCTAACCTAATCTGGAGTTTTACTTCCTTTTATTTCCTCTATGTGCAGTCAAACATAATGCAAAATTGTTAATTGGCAATTTTCAAAAATAACTCATAATTTACAAAATCACGCACTTTTACATACAGTGTTCTGTGATGTTGACCTGTGGCTGCTACATGAGGCATAAACCATATCACTGTGTAGCAAATCCCTCTGTAGATATTATCATAACTGATGACAAGAAACATTAATGTCTTAAAATAGAACACTTTGAGAAAGAAAATGAGAGAGTAATATTTTTATTGTAACATGTTATAATAATTCTTTATTATCATCATAATTGATAATTGCTTCCATTAAAAATCTGGAAGTTGAAAATTATCAATGTTATGAATATTTTGGAAACTCATAGAATGCATAGAGTTAGGTAGAACTGCACTGCAGTCATCTATCCTATTACATGCCTTGAATTGGATCTCCTTTTCGTAACAGTGAACTATTATATATTGAGTAAATCATCATATATTAGAGTGTATTTCTGTGTTCAAATTCAGAATAGGTTACCCAATTGTAGAAGTGGTTAACTAATTTACATTTTCATCAGAAATGTGTAAAATTCATTTTCTTTACATTTTCATCAATCCTTGATGTTAGCCTTAATATTATATGCATTGTAATAACACATTTTAAGGTAATTTGCATTTCTTTAATGACTAGTGAGATTTAACACTTTTCCTCACATTACTTGCTCATTTCTATGGACTGTTATATATTCTGGGACAATAATTCATTATTTTTCTGGTGTTTTAGTCAATGCTGTTTATTTTAACATTCACATCTAGGCTAGTCCAATATTATTCACTATGTCAAGATTTTATTTTTTAAAATATTTCTTTGCTGTAATAATGTGGTCAAGTTTTATGATATACTTGGTAAAACTTTAATAAATGATGATCACCATGTATATAAACTTGCAATACTTGGCTAATTTTGATATCATCATAGACTCTTAGTATGGTTCTAGCAATTGAAGTCATTCTAATTGAGAAGTTTCCAATATGTGGGTTTCTCTGATTCCAGATTTGCCTTTCTCCCATGGTGAGTCTTAGAGCTTCAGATGAAATCTGGACTTTGTTACAGAAAGTCTTGTTAAAAATCATAGAAAGAGTTAGCATTTCTAAGACTTGACAAGAAAAAAATGAAGAAAATTATAAAAATATGTATTTAATAAATTGTTTCAAGTTGAAGGTATGACACTAACAAGAACCACACTCATCTTCTAAAAGTATCATATAAAATATATAAAGAGACATACTATAGACTAACAAGGAATTTGCAAAGCAAATGTCCTATAGACAGTACCACATCAGTTCTCCCATTCTTGTTCTCTCTCCCTTTCCTTGCAGCCCACTTCTCTCAAATTGACAGCTTGCTTTTTATTGTAGTTACATGAATATATATGCATAAGTTACATAAATACAACCTGCTGAGTCGTTTTACTGTAGCTTGCTTTTATATGATTTTGAAAAGACCATTGGGAAGTCATTCACTTGAAACTGGAAAATGACAGATGTCAGCAACAGATAGCATAGTTTTATGATACTCAATGTATAATATTTTAAGTATCCTAGAAACACACTGCATTGCTACATTAGGTTTAGACAGACTTCTTTTGCACCATAATCTCCTTTTAGATATCTCATTAAAGGTTATATTTTAATGCACAAGATACGAAACATTTTTCCAAATATTGGAACAGTGAGAGAGTGATTCTTCTCTTGATTTCACTTGTATATGCAACCTTGTATGATCTAGAGTTATCCAACAGGTCAAATTATTATTTGATGTATTAGAAGCCAAATGTACAGGTATTTGCATTTTATCATTAAGACCTTGACCCTAAGTGCACTTGATTTATTTATTTAAAGTAAATAGCTGCACTTTTAGATTCCATCTTACACATGTCAGAATGGTTAAGATCAACAACACAAGTGATTGCTCATGCTGGCAATGATGTAGAATAAAAGGAATCCTTAACCATTGCTGAAGGGAGTGTGCACTTGTACATCCACTATGGAAATCAGTATGGTGGTTTGACAGAAAGATGGAAATCTATCTACCTCAAGATCCAACTATACTTCTCATGGACATGTTCCCAAAGGATGCTTAATCCTACCACCTGGACACTAACTCAACTGTGTCCATTCCTGTCATATTCTTAATAGTCAGATATTAGAAACAGCTTATATATCCATAAGCAGAAGAAAGGATGAAGAAAATATGGTATATTAACACAATGGCGTATTATTCAAACTCACAGAGACTGAAGCCGCAAGCACAGTTCTGACACAGGTCTGCCCAAGGTTCTCCGCATGCAGATTTAGCTTTCAGTTGAGTATTTTCATGGGACTTCCACATATATGAATGAGTCTCAGATTCTTGTGTCTTCTCTTGGGATGTTTTTTCTTTCCCTTTGGTTTGCCGTGTCCAACTTCAATATGATGGTTTTGTAGTTGTTGTTTTATATTGTTTTTCTTCATTTTTATCTCTTAGGCTCTTTTTTTTCTAATGAGAGACACAAAGTGAGTGGATGAGGATGTAAAGGGAGGTGGGGAGTAACTGGAAGGAATTGAAGCAGGGGGCTTTGTAATCACAATACATTTCACGAGAAAGGAATGTATATTTAAGAAAGTGGTAAAATATAAAATAAAATACAATTAATGATAGAAAATTAGTTTGACCCCAAATTGTTAAGACAGATTATCTTTACACTTAGAAGACCCTACATTATGTAGCACTTTAGGAGGTGACTACAGAATAACATATGTCTGTGGATGGGTCTTGGGTCATTTAATCATAAGAGATAAATAAGTATGAAGCAAAATAGTTATATTTATCTAAAAGGGCACTGAGCATTCATTGGGACTATGCATGCATACTACACGTCACTAAGGAAACATGATACCTCTGGTTCAACAAATTAATATATATGAGAGTCATCAATATAAAAAATATTGACGTGTGATGCTGATTATTATGATCACAAGTAAGTTTATATGCACAACTATACCAAAAGTGAAATTATTTCCACAAAGTTAATTGAAAGTCATTAAGATCAATTGTTACCTTAGCCACATGAATGTGTACATGGATCTATTTCATTAAGAGTTTTTCAGGTGAATGCTTAATTATTTACTCATTTTTATCACCTGCCAGGTCGACACATGTATGTAGTAGATTTTAGTCATTTTTACTGCCCAGTATGCTCCCTCATCTCCGTCCTCTCTCAGCGGCCCTCTTGGCATACTTCTCACAAGTCCCTCTGACATTTTTTTTGTTTCCTTTCAGTGTGTGTTCACTTAGTTTAGCATTCCTAACAGACCAAGGTGAGAAGGTAACTTACCAGAGCAGGCAATGTACCATACCGTTCACCAACTGAGACAACATTTCCAAAGCCTCAGTGATAATAGATGTGACAAGCTTTCTGTTAAAATACAAGAAGGAGTAACAGTTCATTCCATATCCAGTATAAAATTTATATCTCTATTCATACACAGATGAGTCCACATTGTTCCACCATGATCCTGAATATTTCTGGAAAACACATAAGAAAATCGAAGAGGATTTTCTGGTTATCAACAATTATTTTGTCTTTCATATCCAGAATTTCAGAATAACTTTTGATGATAATCTTATTGGAATTATTTGTTTCAGTTCTATATCACTTATTTCTATGAAGAAGTAGCTGTTATCTCACAGACTTAAAAATCAAGACAAAGTATATATTGCTAAATATCTGCATCATTCGTCTATGTTCCAGAATTGATGCAAAGAAAAAATATCTACCCAAATCTGTCTGAACTCACTGGATGGATTATGACAGACACATTGACTAGAACTCTCTGCATCATCTTAACTTCTTACCTACATTGCAAATACTTGGCAGGGTATCATTTGTGTTTAGATAGTATTCATACTGTGATTGCTAGCACCAATTTATCTGAACTGCAAACCTCTCATCTGAAAGTTCTTTTAGAACCTGGTCAAGACATTAACCCTCTACTGCTGAATGGCCCTCACAAAATCACTTTAGGCTTTTAGGATGAAGAATGACTGTGGTGTTTCATTAGTGATACTTTATTCTTTTATTACGATTCAAGGTCCTTCTTCAAGTTCACATAGGGAATTGATACAGATTTTGTTCTCTTTGTCATTTAGGAGGCCCACAATAAAAACTGACACGTGAAATCACTGTCAAGGACAGTACTTTATTTTGGTTCAGAGACAGTGTGTGCTACAGTGCTTTGAGACATTCTTGAGTTCTATTTTATTTTATTCAAGAGTCCAATCACTAATTAAAGATACCAATGAAATGTGCACATTCACACACAAGTACATACTCACAAAAAAAACTTTGGGGAGAAATATTGTGGTTTTTTTTCTTGTTTTCAGCTGTCATTAGGAAAGCAAAAGCAGAGACTCTAGGCAGGGACCATGTGGCAGGTCCTGAAGCAGAGGGAGAAAGGTCATGGAGGAAGGCTGCCCACTGGCATTCCTCTTATAGTTTCTTTGGACTGTTCTAATCATTTTTTTGTGTGTGTACAGTCCAGGACAACTTTCCCAGAGAAGGAACCTTCAACAGTGGGCTGTGTCTTCTCACATCAGTCATTAATCCATTAATCAAGAAAATATCCCAATTCAATATGATGAAGAGATTATTTTAGTTTAGGTTTCCTCTCTCCAAAAGACCAGAGCTTGTATCAAGTTGAAAAAAATATAACAAGTTCACCCTCTGTCTACTTCACACACACACACACACACACACACACACACACACACACACACACACACACACACACACACCTTCATTTGCCTGCATTGGAGCTCATGCACACATTAAACCTATGTTCTACATGAGAGAATGGCAGTGTGTTTGTCATTTTTTTTCTTGAATTCTCTTAACTTCCTTAACCTGATGATTTCCAGAACCACTAAACTGGCATTTTTAAAATATAATTGACAGAATACAGACCATTGTCCCATACCCTTCTGTTGACTGAGGTTTTCTGTTCTGCCCAGTTCCTGCAGTATTGGGATTAAAGGCATGTGCCACCACACCCAACTACTCTTTTTTTTAAGGACTTTATGCTTTTGTTCCTCCAAAACCTACAAATATTTTAAACACACATCTCAACACTTGTAAGACAGAGGCAGGCAGATCTACTAATAGAAATCAACTGGAGTGGTGTTTTTTATGTAATGGTTAGTAGTAGTGAAGGTTAGCCAGGTTTACATATCACACTGACAAGACAGTTAATTTCAAACTACGTCTATAGTACAAATATTTTAAATTAAATATATGATCCAAGATAAACAATTAGAAAAATTTTTAAGGACAGAATTCTAGAATGTTTTGAGTTATCATTGTAAATGTGCCTATGTTCAGTTCTGTAAACAGACACAATTTTCTGAGCTAGTCTTTCTGAGCATACTTCCTCCAGACCAATATGTTGTCTGAGTTTTCCCTCCTGCCTGGTTCCCACAGTTGTTAACTCCCAAAGAAATCACACAGAGATCTACATTAATTATAAACTGATTGGCCCATTAGCTCAGACTTCTTATTAACTCTTACAACTTATATTAGCCCCTTATACTTGTCTATGTTAGCCATGTGGCTCGGTACCTTATTCAGCGAGGCAGTCACATCTTGCTTCTTCTGTGGCTGGGTCACAACTGTGGACCAAGCTTCTTCTTCCCAGAATTCTCCTGTTCTCATTGCCCTGCCTCTACTTCCTGCCTGGTTGTCGTGCCTATCCTTCCTGCCTGGCTACTGGCCAATCAGCATTTTATTAAAATACAATTAACAGGGTACAAACCATTGTTCCACAGCACTCCCCCCCTCTTTTTTTTTTTTAAAAAAAAAGAGAACTCTGAATCTAATATTATTTAGCTTTTCTCCTGGCCATTATCCTTAACAACTTGTAACCAAGAATCTAAACAAAGCAAAATATCCATAGTCCATTTTTTGGGAATGTGGGCGTAGTTTTCCAGGCTACTTCCAGCTGGTTGGAAGCACTGATAATCTTATGGTGACCTAAAAAAAATTAGAATTATGATCAAGTCCAGATTGTAGCATCCTGTGAGGCTTGATCATGTCAGGCAGCAGTCTTGAATCTGTTCAGACATCTGTGCCATCTGCTCCATTCAGAGATTTCTCAGGGTGTCTTCCTTGGTCAAACCTGATTTTTCTTAGCCTAGAATAAATCCATAGACTCTCATTTCCTGTAGAAATAAAAGCAAAACCTCTTCTCCAAAGTAACATATCTTTTGACATCAGTTTTGAAGTCAAGGCATTTACAAAATATTTATGTTTTATTAATCCAGCAGTATTTATATTCAAATATCTTTTAGCAGCTGTTGCTCCTTCCTCAGCTGTCAAGCAATTCAAAGACAACATAATATACAGTATCTAGAATCTCAGTGTGTTTTCCATCTTTATGTGATTTTACTTTAAATTCTATTTCTTTTATTTTTACTTTTAACTTTTGGCTGTATGAGACAGGGTTTCTCTGTGTATCTTTGGCTAACCTGGAATTTACTCTTTATATCAGGCTGCCCTTGAACTCACAGAGATCTACCTGTTATTATCAGTTCTCTAATGACAATTGGAGAAGGTACTAATATATGGGTATAGCAGAAAATCATTGGGCACCATTACCTTGACAATTCTTATCTCCAGTCATTGATGGAGAATGAGAGTATTGAAAGAAATTATTACAAGATGGTATGGGGCATTTCAGGGTCAGGAATAAACCTGGTGTAAGGGAAAATCTCTGGAACCTACAAGGAGAACTCTAGGCTAATATTCCTAGCAATATAAGATAGCTAGTCTAAACTGGCCATCTTCTGTGACCATGCAGCACTTCCAGTGGAAGAATTGGGAAGTCAGTCCAGCCAAATAACCTGTGACCTCCAGTCTGCCCTGCCTATTGGATGTTATGTGGTAAGGGTAGGACAGAGATTGTGGGAGGGGCCAAACAGTGACAGATTCAGCCTGATACCCATGCCAAGGTAGTGAGACCACCCTGGAAACTGCTTGGAGTGCCAGGATCCAGTTGCTGGATGGCTCAGAGACCTATGGTTGAACACACAGTTGGAGAAAACAATCTAATCTTAAATGTCACAGGAAAAAACAAACAAGCAAGCAGACAAACAAGCAAACAAAAAAACAGGTAAAGTCAAACTTTAAAGAGGGAAGGCAAAAAGTCTGTTTGAATAAAAGTGTGTATAAACTGGTCTCCTACTAGAGAGGAATGGTTTTACAAGTTTTCTGTAAGGAACAGAATATAACAAATAAATTTAAATTTTCTGACCATACATATGCAATGTGGAGTTTTTGTTGTAATTGTTTTCATTTCCAAACCATGTGAGTTTGCATTTAATGCTGTTGACTGAAGATTTAGCAAGGTGCAGCTTGATCACTGGGAGCAACATCTGGACATAATCTAGAAGACTTCTCACTGCCCCCCCCAAAAAATGTGTGCTTCAGGTTGTGTTAGATGGTGCCCTTTTGGTTTTCTACTTTTGAGGAGAAATTAGATGTATTCACATGAATATAAACACCTAAAATATACATGTGTATACTGTGTGACAAGATTACATGTTTGTGAAATAAATTCTTGGAAAGAAGAGGGAGAAGAAAAATGTGGAAATATGATCAAATGTAAGAGGCTTGACCAGCAATATTTAATGTCCTTTTTTCTGTTTTTTTTTTGTCTTAGAATACTAATGAATTATCTTTCAGATATTACTATTTTCTCACAAAACTTATGCAACTTGATAGTAACTAAGTGTCTGGGTTGATATAAATCAACCATAGTGCCTACACTGTCACTTTTAAGTCACTACTGTTACATGTTACTCACGAGCTTTTTAAAAGTAAGTCTTGGAAGTCTTCTGAGAGTTTTCAAGAGTTCTATCTCACTTTTTAGAGAATATTGAATAGGGGCCAACCTTTTACACTGACTAACATGAGCATTCACTTTGTAATCCTTAGGACCACAGTTTTCTGCTGAGGCCAATCCTGAGTAATGAAAAGTCAGAAGATAACACTTTGATAGCCTTCTTATACCATTTACTCAATGAACTTAGAAACTCTCTATATTCCTACTTTTAGCTCTATTTGACAATAAATGGACTCATGGTTTTGATAAAAAGCATTAAATAATGCTTTCTATTGTATCATTCCTCATATCAAATTGATACAGTTCTTTCAATTTATGCCTCCCTAGAAACCCAAAAGGAACTGATGAAGAGATGTTGCACAGATCAAATTTTTAAGGTTGTTAGTCCTGTCATCATGACAGGGATCTCTATGGTCCACTCATGCAGAATTTTGGTGCTTTTTATTTCATTGATCTAGTTTTCTGAAGAGCTTTTATTTAGAAATCTGGCATAGCTATTCTTGAATCACATTTTTGAAATGCACATGTGCTCTTTATATGACTCATAGTTTTGATGACAATACAAATAAATAAATGAAGACACCATATATTTTTAATGATTCTTAAGACAGTTATACAAACTCTTATTTATTTGTAAAGTAGTAGTACTTTCTGCTAAAACAATATAATTTTAAATACCTTATAGGTTCTCATGTTAGAAATGATAATAATTTGCGTTTATTTTATTTTTGTTTAATATAATATTTATCTAATTTCAACGAGATACAAAATTAGTTAGAAATATATGCTTGTTGTTTGAGTAGGAATGTGCACATTACATAAGATGGAAACTGTTAATGATGTCTAGGACCTGAGACTAAATGGTAGGTTATAGGCTCCATGATAAACTTACTGCTATTATTCCCCTAAATTAAGATAGCAGTAATGAATTTTGATGCTGTATTATGATGTCCATAAAGCAATGCATTTCTGAACACTTATCAGAGAAACTTCTTTTTGCAGTAGATGGAAATGATCACATAGACCTACAACTCGACAATTTTAAGGCTGAGAAACTAAGGAATACTCTTCCCTAAATGGGATATCTTTATCCTATATGTCCCTCACACAGGAATCAGTGTAGAAAGAAGGCAGAAAGATAGTAAGTGCCATAGATTGTCAATGTATATAAGTAAGCAGAATTTTCAAGACACAACCATGTTGCACATGTGAACTCATAAGGACCATGACAGTACGTAAACAGCATTTTTTGTTCATACCTCCTGGTCCCAAATAAACACACAGAGGCTTATAGTCATTACAACTGCTCAGCTTATTACTAACTAGCTCTTCCATTTTAAGTTAAGTGATAATAATCTTTATTTATGCTCTGCCACATGTCAGTACATTTATTAACTTGGCATGTTCATCTCTTGCTCCCTTTGTATCTGCTAGTGACTACTCACTCTGCCATTCTCCTTTCCATCATCCTTAGTCTGGTTGTCCCACCTATACTTCCTGTCTGGCTACTGGCTAATCAGCATTTTATTAACTCGATTATAGTAACACATCTTTATAATGTACAAGAGGATTGTTCCACATCATTGCTCCATTTTTGTCTAACTGAAAAGGAAGATTGTATCTTTAATATAGTAAGATTATATACTACAAAAACAGTTATCAAATAAGAATCACAGTTACATATTTATTCTATATGTATTTGGCAAATTTAGTGAAAATATCTTATTTTTGTGAGTCTAATTTTTTGTTTTGTTTTGTTTTTTGAGACAGGGTTTCTCTGTAGCTTTGGAGCCTGTCCTGGAACTAGCTCTTGTAGACCAGGCTGGCTTCGAACTCACAGAGATCTTCCTGCCTCTTCCTCCCAAGTGTTGGAATTAAAGGCGTGTGCCACCACTGCCCGGCGAGTCCAATTTTTTTGTGCTTAATTTATCTTTTATCACAAGAAAAGAAAATGATAACTATATCTAGTTTTCAATTTCTTCAAAGACCCCAAAATGGTGAAATATTAGTTAATGACAGGGACCTCAAGCTGGCTGATCACTCACCCAAAGTTTCTCCGTAATGTTTGTGCATCCAACTTGATCTACAGGCCTAGCATGTCTGAAATATTTTCTTGTGAAGCAGGGATAATAAAGGACTGTCCTACCATGTCATTGCAAAGTTTGGCAGTTGCTTTTCTTGTGTCCTGCTGGTCCAGTTTGAATAGTAACTGTCAGCAATTGAGGTAAGAATAGTTTCTTGGCCTACATGGCTAGTTTTTGCCATAAAGAAAAAAAACTTTGTATGGAGTTTCTTTGATGTCCATTGTCCTCTTTGAAGGTGAACAGTGCTGCTAAGTGCAGATGAGTCTCACTGTCATGAAAATCCTTAGGTTGTTACACATATTAAATTCTGTAGCTCTTTGAATTGGTTGAAGACCATCTATATTTTCATGTATGACCTTGGAAACATACTTAACATGACTATAATTTTGATGACTAGCTATTATTCTGTATTTTTAAATTAAAGATTATATTCTTAAATGAGCTGCCTAAACACAATATATCAAACACTAGTAGAAATAAACATAAAATATAACAAGTTAACTTTAATTGTTCATCAATAAAACAAAATTTATACTAATGCAAAATATGTAAGGTTAACAGTTGTGTTTTAAATTAAAGTAGATACCATAATCTAACTATTTATCCTATCTTTTCTGCATATTCCCTTTTTTTGGCAAACAAGATTCCTAAATCTAATCTCCTTTGTTTAGCTTTCTTCCACACCATTATTCATAACAACTTGTAATCTCCTCACCCCCAAACAATGACAAACATTCATAGTTTATTCTAGAGAATATTGGGATAGTTTTCTAGACTACTTCCTGTTGATTGGGGGGTAATCTTTCAGGGACCTGATAATATTAAGATTATGGTCAAGTCCTGAATGGAGTATTCTAGGAGGCTGGAGCATCTTAGCAATCAGCAATGAAATAAATTATTCTACATGCAGAACTCAGAGGAAACTGCAACCAAGTTTCACTGAAACATTGAATAATTTGGGCCATTTTTTCCATCAGAGATTTTTCAAGGGGACTTCCTTGACTGAATCTGATTTTTTCTTAACCAAGAATGAATCCACAGGCTTTCATTTCCTGTGGAAAGATAAGCATAAAATTTCCCCAAAGTAGCATATATTTTGACTTGAATTTTAATGTCAAGATATTTTTAAAATATATAAGATGATTTAATCTGGCAGGTTTCAGAATTAAAATGTCTCTCATTTGTTCATTAGCAGTCAAAAAATTTAAGAATATGACAATAGCGTACAGAATGTAGATTCTGGTTATTTTCCATCTTTATTTGGCTTATTACAATTTTTATCACTCTGCTCCTTTTAAGGACTTCATTTTAAAAATATATTTTATAATGTAAGACTATATATATAATTTTTCTCCCAAGCCTATGCATACATTTTAATTCTTTTTATTGATTTTATAGAGCAGTACATTTTTTCTCTGTTCCCCTCAGTTCTTCTCACTTCCCCTTCTACCCTCTTCCATGGTCCCCATTCTTTCAATTTACTCAGGAGATCTTGTCTTTTTCTACTTTCCATGTAGATTAGATCCATGTATATATTTCTTAAGGTCCTTTCTTTTTGTCTAGGCTCTCTGGGATTGTGAATTGTAGGCTAGTTTTTCTTGCCTTTATGTCTAAAAGCCATTTATGAGTGAGTACATATGATATTTGTATTTTTGGTTTTGAGGTACCTCACTCAATATGATGCATTCTAGATACATCCCTTTCCACACAAATTTTAAGATGCCACTTTTTTTTTCTGCTGTGTGTAGCATTCCATTGTGGAAATGTACCACATGATCCTTATACATTCTTTGGTTGAAGGGCATTTAGGTCATTTTGAGGTTTTGGCTATGACAAACAATGCTGCTATGAACAGAGTTGAGCATATATCCTTGTGGCATGATTGAGCATCCTTTCAGTATATACCCAAAAGTGGTATTATTGGGTCTTGACATAGGTTGTTTCCTAATTTTCTGAGAAATCATCATACTTATATCCAAAGCAGCTGTACCAATTTGCACTCCCAGCAGTAATGGAGGAGTGTTCCCTTTACCCCATTTCCTATCCAGCATAAGTTGTCATCAGTGTTTTGATCTTGGTAATTCTTACAGGTGTAAGATGGAATCTTAGAGTTGTTTTGATTTGCATTTCTATGGTGGATAAGGATGTTGAGCATTTCCTTAAGTATATTTAGCCATGTTAGATTCCTGTGCTGATAATTTTTTGTTTAGGTTTGTACCACAATTATTATTGGATTATTTGTTCTTTTGATGACCAATTTCTTGAGTTCTTTGTATATTTTGTATATCAACCTGCTGTTTCATGTGGGGTTAGTGAAGATCTTTTCCCATTCTGTAGGCTGCCATTGTCTTGTTGACTGTATTCTTTGCTATAGAGAAGCTTCTCAGCTTTTGGGAAGTCCCATTTATTAATTGTTTCTCTCAGTATCTGTGCTACTGGGGTTATATTTAGGAAGTTGTCTCTTGTGCCAGTGCATTCAACTGTACTTTGCACTTTCTTTTCTATGAGGTTCAGTGTGGTTGGCTTTATGTTGAGGTCTTTGATCCATTTGGACTTGAGTTTTGTGTATGGAGAAAGATATGGATCTATTTTCATTCTTCTAAATGTTGATATCAAGGTATGCCAGCACCATTTGTTGAATAGTCTTTCTTTTTTCCATTTGATATTTTTTGCTTCTTTGTCAAATATCAGGTGTTTGTAGGTGTGTTAATTGATATCTGGGTCTTTGATTCAGTTCCATTTGGCCTCCTGCCTGTTTTTTTTTTAATTTATTAGATTTTTCTTTAAAAATACCAATCTAAGTTCCCACCTGCTATGCTTCTCTCATTCCCTCCACACACCCTCCCACCCACACCCCATCTAATCCTCAGAGAGGGTAAGGCCCATTACATTCTGGAATGTCCAATGCCCTCCCTACTATGTCTAGGCTGAGCAAGATATACATCCAAAGAGATAGGATCCCAAAATGCCAGTACATGCAGCAGGGATAAATCCTGGTGCCACTCCCAGTGGCCCTTCAGTCCACCCCAGCCATGCAACAACTGTGAACCACATTCAGAGGGACTAGTTTGATCCTATGCTTGTTCCTTCCCAGTCCAGCTGGAGTTGGTAAGCTTCCATTATTTCAGGCAAACTGTTTCATTGGGTGAAGCCCTCATGGTCTTGACCTCCTTGCTCATCCTTTCCATTTTTATGACAATACCAGGTTGTTTTCAGTACTGTAACTCTAGGAGAGTTGAATCCAGGAATTGTGATGCCTCCAGAATTTCCTTTATTGTACGGGATTGCTTTGGCTATCTTGGGTTTTTTGTTTTTCCATATAAAGTTGAGTACTGTTCTTTTGATGTTTGTGAAGACTTTCCTAGGATTTGGATATGCATTGCATTGAATCTGTAGATTGCTTTTGGTAAGATTGCTAATTTTTACTATGTTAATTCTACCTACCCAAGAGCATGGGAGATCTTTCTATTTTGTGGTGTCTTCGATTTCTTTCTTCAAAGATTTAAAGTTCTTGTTATATAAGTCTTCCTCTTGTTTGGTTAGAGTTACTCCAAGATGTTTTATGTTTTTTGTGGCTATTATAAAGGGTGGTGTTTCTCTGATTTCTTTCTTAGATAATTTATCATCAGTGTAATTGAGGGCTACTGATTTTTTTGAGTTAATCTTGTATCTTGCTACATTACTGGAGGTGTTTATGAGTTGCAGAAGTTGAATTTTTGGGTGCATTTATGTAAACTATCATATCATCAGCAAATAATGAGAATTTGAGTTCTTCTTTTCCAAACTGTATCCCCTTGATTTTCTTTTATTGTCTAATTGCTCTACCTAGAACCTCAAGAACTATATTGAATAGAAATGTAGAGTGGACAATCTTGTCTTGTTCCTGATTTTAGTGGAATAACTTTGAGTTTCTCTCCATTTAGTTTGATATTGGCTGTTGGCTTGCTGTATATTGCTTTTTATTATGTTTAGGTATGTTCTTTGTATGCATGCCTTCTACAAGACCTTTATCATGAAGGGATGTTGTATTTTGTTGAAGGCTTTTTCAGCATCTAATGAGATAATACGTGGGCTTTTTTTTCAGTTTGTTTATATGGTGGATTACATTGACAGATTTTCATATGTTGAACCATCCCTACATCTCTAGTATGAAGCTGACTTATCATGGTGGATGATTTTTCTGATGTGTCCTTGGTTTCAAGTTGCCAGTATTTATTGAGTATTTTTGCATCAGTGTTCATGGGTGAAATTGGTCTATAATTCTCTTTCTTAGTAATGTGGTTTGGGTATCAGGGTAATTGTAGCCTCATAAAAAGAGTTTGGCAATGTTCCTTCTGTTTCTATTGTGTGGAACAATTTGAGAGTATTGATGTTAGTTCTTCTTTGAAAATCTTGTAGAATTCTGCATTAAAACCATCTGGTCCTGTGTTTCTTTTGATTGCGATATTTTTGATGACTGGTTCCTCTTTGCTAGCAGATGTAGGTCTATTAATTTGCTCATCTGGTCTTGATTTAATTTTGGTAAGTGATATTTATCTAGAAAATTGTCCATTTCTTTTAAGTTTTCTAATTTTATGGAGTACAGGTTTTCAAAATATGACCTAATGATTTTCTGGATTTCCTCTATGTTTGTTGCTATGTCCCCCTTTTCCTTTCTTGTTTTGTTAATTTGGATATTCTCTCTCTGCCTTTTGGTTAGTTTGGATAAAGGTTTGTCTATTTTGTTCACTTTCTGGAAGTACCAACTATGTCTCACTGATTCTTTGTATTGTTTCTTTGTTTCTATTTTATTTCAGCTCTTAGTTATCATTTCATGCCCTCAGGTCCTCCTGGTAACTATGTTTTTATTTTTTTTTTTGTTCTAGAGTTTTCAAATGTTCTGTTAACTCGCCAGTTTGGGATTTTTCCAGATTCTTTATGTAAGCATTTAGTGTTATGAACTTTCTTGTTTTTTATCGATTTTTAGTGAGTCATAGCATTTATTAGTTCCCTTATTTCTCTGTCAATTTTCTATCTGTCAGACCTGTCCAGTGGTGAAAGTGGGGTGTTGTAGTCTTCCACTATTAGTGTGTGGGGTTTAATGTGTGATTTTAGCTTTAGAAGTGTTTCTTTTACATATGAAGGTGCCCTTGTATTTGGGGCATAGATGTTCAGTATTGAGATTTCCTCTTGATAGATTTTTCCTGTGACTAATATGAAATGACCTTCTTTGTCTCTTTTGACTAATTTTATTTTGCAGTCTATTTTATTCAATATTAGAATAGCTACACCAGATTATTTCTTAGGTTCATTTGATTGAAATTTTTTTCCGAACTCTTTACTCTGAGGTGATGTCTGTCTTTGAGATTGTGGTGTTTCTTGTATGCAGGAGAAGGATGAATTCTGTCTTCTAATCTAATCTTTTAGACTATGTCTTTTATAGGTGAGTTGAGACCATTTATATTAAGGGATATTAATGACCAGAGATTGCTAACTCCTGTCATTTTAGTTTTCATTCTTGGCAATGTTATTGTGTCCATTTTTCCCTTCTTTGGGATTTGCTACTGTGAGGTCATCTATTATGTGTGTTTTTGTGAATGTAGCCAGCTTCCTGCCTATGTATATTTTAAAACACACCATGACCTGCTTAAAGGCTCTTTTTGTCCCAATCTGTCCTTACTGTGCATGTGTAAACTTTTCTGTTTTCATGAGCAAAAAAGTGCTCTATAACTTAGATCATAGTGTGCTGGTGCTGACTCTTCTGTCTGGGCTTCCTGAGAGTCTAGTCTTATGGTGAAGACACATTTACATGTTTGCTGCCCCAACTCTAAGGTGTCTTTTGGTTCATGCCACCACCCACCAAGTAGCATGATACCTATTTCTCACAAAAAAAAAAAAACCATTTAAGTGTTTGGTAGTAGCACCACTTTAAAGAGTCACTGTTTTTGCCATAAGTACCAAGCCTAGAAGATGTCTCTTACAAAAGCTGTGCCTTTTCTCACCACCAATGAAAGAGTCTGCTGGAGAAAATGTAGCTACCAAAGTTGTGTCTTGTGTGTCTAGAATCCTTTCAAAGTTTTTTCAGGCTTTATTTGGAAATTCTTGTCAAACATTTGGGTACCATATGTAAACAGAAGTTTTCTGTCCTGTCTGCCTGGTTCCAAATAAATATACAGAGCCTTATATTAATTACAAACATTCTGCCAAAATCTCAGGGTTATTAATAATTAGCTTTTACATTTTAAGTTAATCCATATTTTTTATTTAAAAGGAAAAATTTAGATTTAGATGTAAGTGACAACCGTTAAAGATATTGTTGGTATTCGGCTGCTCTGAAGCCCAACCCCTGGGTCAAAAAGGCAGCCTCTTGGGGGTGTGACCCATGCTCGCGCATGCGTGGCTAGCCTCACCCCTGTGCGCAGGTGCGAAAGCCTGGGTCGCCCGCCATTTGCGTCACCAGCGTCTGATGCACCTACGCGAGCCGTCTGCTCATGAGCAGCGCGGCCTTTAAAAGTCAGGTGCCATTCCAGCGCCCTCTTTCTCCTCCCCCCTCCTCACGTTTCCTCGGGCCCGTGAGCACACCCCTCTAATAAATCTTCTTGCGTGGGTTCGTTCGTGTCTCGTGTCTTTCCACACGTGCCAAAAAACCACAACATTGGTGCCAGTGACTCGCGAACCGAGGCCTTCCAGCCTTCAGGCACGGGCCGGACTCTCCGGCACGGGCCGGGCCCTCCAGTGCGGGCCGGGCTTTCCCTGGCCCTTGGACCCACGTGTTCCATCTCCCTGAGCGCAGCCACTACGAACAACACCGGCATCTAATGGTGAGTGCTCCCGTCCAGTCGGCCTAACCGCTTCTCTGGACCCGAGAGACTACCGTTGAGCTCCCGGAAGCTCTCTCGATTTCTGAGAAATGGTGGGATTTCCAATCACAGTCTTCAGGATTGTGTTTGGACTCCCTGGGCTGGCATTCATTTTTCGGCTTGCTTCTCTTGGTTGAATTCGTGTTTGAAAGGGCCCGGGGCCATTTCGACCCGCGGCGG
>PVIU01007616.1:0-90341 GCA_004026605.1 Ondatra zibethicus | reverse complement strand
GTTCAATATGCATAAATTAGAAAAGGTAATATGCCAAATAAATTTAAGCCTTAAAATCACATGATTTCTTGTTAGAAATGCAGAATTGACATTTGTCAAATTCAGAGTGCCTTCATAATAAATGTCCTGAAGAAATCCATAATAAATGTAATGTATCTCAGCATAATAAATAAAGTATAACAAACTTCTTGCCAACATACTAGATGGGTAAAAATATCCAAATATTTTCCTTTTTTCACAAATATTTTCTTTAAACTCTAGAATAAGATAAGGACATCTATTCTTTCTACTACTATTTAATATAACATACTAAATCTTTTTTAAATTGATTTTTCTCTGCTCCCTTCCCTGCCTCTCCCCTCCCCTTCAATGCTCCCCCAAGGTCCCCATGCTCCCAATTTACTCAGGAGATCTTGTCTTTCTCTACTTCCCATGTAGATTATATACATGTATGTCTCTTTTAGAGTCCTCATTGTTGTTTAGGTTCTCTGGGATTGTGAATTGTAGGCCGGTTTTCCTTGCTTTATGTTTAAAAAAAACTTATGAGTGAGTACATATGATAATTGTCTTTCTGGGTCTGGGTTACCTCACTCAATATTATATTTTCTAGCTCCATCAATTTCCCTGCAAAATTCAAGATGTCGTTATTCTTTTTTCTCTGCTATATAGTACTCCATTGTGTAAATGTACCACCTTTTCCTTATCCATTCTTTGGTTGATGGGCATTTAGGTTGTTTCCAGGTTCTGGCTATGACAAACAATGCTGCTATGAACATAGTTGAGCATATATCCTTGTGGCATGATTGAGCATCCTTTGTATATATACCCAAAAGTGTTATTGCTGGGTCTTGAGGAAGGTTGTTTCCTAATTTTCAGAGAAATCGCCACACTGACATCCAAAGCGTCTGTACCAGGAAGTGGAAGGAATGGGAGGAGAGGAGGCAGTAGGAACTGGAATTGGTATGTAAATTGAAAAATGATTATTTTCTTTT
This sequence comes from Ondatra zibethicus, assembly GCA_004026605.1. Taxonomy (NCBI): domain Eukaryota; kingdom Metazoa; phylum Chordata; class Mammalia; order Rodentia; family Cricetidae; genus Ondatra; species Ondatra zibethicus. The sequence continues at coordinate 89,349 of PVIU01007616.1, read as the reverse complement.
TTTAAAAGTATAAAATAAAATTATATATATATATATATATATATATGCAAATCCCCAACTTCAATTTATGCTAAAGAGCCACACTGACAGAGACAGCATGGTAATGCAAATGAATGGAAAACAGTAGAGGCCCAGAAAGAGTCCCACACAGCTTGATCATTTAATTGTTGACCAAGATATAAAAATACACACTGGAGACCATTTTTTTCTCTATCTTTGAGGAACCTACTACCCAGCTCCCAAAGAAATCACATGTGGAGTTTCATCCTTTCTTATGAATGCCCTGCCTTAGCTTAGCTTGTTTCTTGCCAGGTTTTCTTAAATTATCCCATCTATCTTTTGCATCTGGACTTTTACCTTTCTCTATTTCACTATACCTTTCTTTGCTTCTTACTCTGTGGCTGCCACCTATCCCTCTCCTGCCTTGCTGTTGGCTACTCAGCTCTTTATTAGACCAATAAGGTGTTTTAGAAAGGCAAAGTAACACAGCTTCACAGAGCTAAAGAAATGCAATATAAAAGAATGCAACACACCTTAGCATCATTAAAACAAATGTTTTATATCATAAACAAATGTAGTACATCTTAGAATAATAGTTTACAACATTATACTCTATGTTTGTGCTACTAAATATGTTCAAAGATTAAAAGCACGCTAGTGTTGTTGGAACTGAGAGAGGAGGAGGTAAGTGCGTGATGAAGTTGAAGGAGTGAGTAGAGGTAGGACTCTGTGAGGTCTTATAACCTACAGGAAGGCCTTCGTCTTTGTTGGGTAAAACCTTAGGGTAATGTTAAAATGAAGGACTTCCTGAACTGTAATTAGGGAAATTCTTTAGAACCTTGCAATCTTTGCAAAGTTTAATTGTGGAAAGATTTAAATTGTACTTTGAAATCAAAATAGATTGCAAAATGGGGTGGAAGGGAATGAGAAATTACCCTTAGATTAAATTATTTTTATCATCATTTAGAAGTAAAACAAAAATATTGGAAAAAGCTCAGGCTTTGAAGGGGGTATAGGTGATCCAGGTTTGGAGGTATCAACTGTGAGTCATCTGATTATGGAACTAGCTGACACTGTGAAGAGGTGGGCTGTAGCAGTTCTATATGGCAGTGTGTTTGGAACAAAGACGACTTCACACTGCTTCCAGAAAGTAGTATTTATGGCTGTAAAGAGACAGCTGGGTGTGCAAGAGAGTAACCTGAGACATTGGAAGAAAATTAAAGGAGTATAGTGTTAAAAGCGTCATGACCACTAAAGCATCTGTGTTAATCTGTTCCTGCTGAAATAAGCTATGACAAGCTAGGAGATTCATCAACAGAAGAGTCCTTTCTCACAATTCCAAGATCAAGGTGCAGTTGATTTGGGACCTTGGTAAGAGACATTTTGTGGTTCATGGTGGCTCCTTCTCCACATGTGATCATAGCATAGGAAGGATGAAGAAGCCTCTCAGTGGTTCTTTTTTATGAGGTAATCAATCCCATTTACAATGATCTCTTAGCCATCTAACTCTATCTCAAAGCATGCCCCTACTGTCATTCGTCAGTAATCAGATTTCAACAAATGAACTTTGGAAGAATGTAAACATTCAGATTATTTAATTTTTCAGAAAGCACTTAAAAATGCTTGATGAGTTTAGCAAATGGCAAGTAGAACTCTAAGACTGTGTTGTGAATATTATTGTACCTTCTGATGTTGGATTCTTACAAAATCCACTCCTATGAATGCAGAGAACTGTGACCTTCCTCTAGCCAAGAGACTATGGCAAAGATTGTCACTATGTCTCCAGAAAATATTTTGAATTAATAAAAGTTTGAGATTATCTTGGGTAGGTCTGGTTTAGTCAGGTGAAAGTATTTAAGCAGGAGCAAGATTCTGACTGTGAAAGGGAGAATAAGCATCCAAATTTAGAGTGTCCAGGCTGCCAAACTGGAAGGCATCTGGAACGTCAAAGGTGTATCCAGGTGGCAGCCAGCAAAAGGAGGCACTAGTTGTTCTTCAAATTTATAAGAAATAAAATATACCAGTAGCTTGAAAGCATTCAGAAATGGATCCTTCCCAAACTGAGCTCCTGGTAAGACATATACAGAGATCCTAGGACTGAACTCTTAACTCATAATTGAGAGACAATAAACAAAAATTTAGCCAGCGGATTTATTGTAACTGGTGACGTGGAAATAGAAAAGCTTACAGCAGCATGAGGAGGTGATTGGTGATCTGAATGGAAGCCGACCTAGGCGAGTGACATCAGGCTTTTTTGAAGGAGAAGGCGTGAAGCAAGCAAATGAGGCAGCCACAGAAGGCTCTTTAGGGAGACTTTTGGAATAGAACACAAACGTGTTTTTAGCTGATTGGGGATGTGGTTTTGAAAACAGATTTTTATTTGACTTTTTTTAAAATGAGGAATAACTTGGGCATGTATAAAAGTCTGCTTGTACAAGAATCAACTCATTTTTTTCTGGATATTTGCTCAGCCTTGCTAGCTATAGCACAGATAGATGAAATTAATATTTAATAACCAGCTAAGAGCAGTGTCTGGTGACCTAATGTTGATCTCAATGTTGAAAACACTATAAAAGATTATAGGTTATCAAAGATAGCCGTGTGAAATATGCCATTTATCAAAACCTCCCTTCACAAGGAGATCCTGTCATCTGAAAAAAAACTCCACATTCCTTTCTGTTTTTTTTTTTTTTAACAGGTAGATGATGCTCCTGAGCTTTCGGTGGTGCTGCTTTTCTGAGTTGTCAGGTTTCCCTGGAAACGGAGCAGAGGATGTGGAATGGGCCCTAGGCTGAACTTGTGAGATCAGGAGGACTCAACTACACTATGTGTTAGATGCACTGACAGATAATACGAATTATAATCTAGCAGTTGCAAGGTCAGCTTAATGCCATCTGTGTAGCGCTTCTACTGCACCACACATTAGTATTTTTCTATAAAAAGGAGTAACACAAAATCTCAGTTTTTGGCAGTACTGGGGATTGAAGCTATAATCTCATAGATTTTTGAATATAATGAAATTTTGATATAAAGTGTATTCTACTATGCTCAAACAAAACATTAATTTGGCATAGGACAGTAATATTAGCAAGCTAAAAGAGACAAAGTTAGAGGAAGGGGAAGAAATCAAAAGGCCGAATAAAACTTTGTGTCCCAGGTTCTATGCAACATGCTTCATATAAATCTTCATCTCACAATAGTCCCGTGAGGGATGAAGGCATGACCCACCATCACCCGAATTTTAGAGGTATATAAACTGAGTCATTCACGAAAGCAACACAGTGTACTGCAGCGGGTTATTGTTACATGTATTGTGCTTCAGAATAGACCTTTTCGTGTGCCTTAAAGTAAATAAGTATCACAATGTTGTCTCTGCTATTAAAAAAGATGGTGTCTCTTTATCAGGAGGTGATGTTCCCCTATCAGAGCATAAAGAGAAACTCTTATTGCATTAATAAGGGGCAATCTAGATCTCTGGTGAAGATTATATGTGTATTTGTATGTATGTGGAAGTCTTTTTGTGAAGACTTGCAGCAATTACAGCAATAAAATTCTTAGCTACATGTGAAGTATCTTAATACATATAGTTTATACCAGAAAGAAATAAGCTTTAAGTATGAAATAGTATATCTATCATCATTAGTCTTGTGAAGTTGATGACTTCTCTCGCCTGTCATCAATCACTTGCTTAGCTGATGATTCTCATGCTTAAGCTTGCATCACAGTCTCTAATATGGCTTCTTAAACTGCAGACCACTAGTCTTAAGAGATATTTATTAAGCAAGTTTTGGCATAAACCTTTGACTCCACTCATCTAGTGAGTTCTCAGATGATTTATCTGCTGCCGACTTAGATGCCACAATTTCAGAACTACTATTTCAGATAAGAGTTCATATCTTTCCTAAGCGTTGTGTGATGCCATCAGTTGGAAGCCAGCCTAGGACACCTAGCGAAACTTTACCTCAAAGAAGAAAAATAAAATATATAAATAAAAATTTTCTGATAAAGAACCAGATAAAGGACTTTGGCTTTGTTCTGTGGAACATTTAGCCTTGAGTATTTCTGTGAAGCTAAAGGGAGCTCTGCAGAGCATCTAAACACTATGTGATGCCTATGTTTCCATAATGTCTTACTTATGGAAATAGGTATCAGAATGGATACTATAGTAAAGTGTAGCTGAGTAACTCCTGGCCTATATAATTCACTAAAAGGGCACTCATAGAAATCACTATTTATACTAAACAACAATTCTCTGGGAAAATTTACCAATGTTTCCACATATCTTACTTCTCTTACTTCCACATTTTTAAGTAAAATCTATAGACTTATACCAGAAATGAAGAGGAGGTATTGAATCAGAAGAGGAGAAAGTCCAGCATGTCCCGTGAATTCAATAAAAGAGGTAGTACTTAATAGCAACGCTCTTCGTAAGTGCTTGTTGTTGAACAGCATCTTCACTTTCACATTTTAGTTTTTATTGGATATTGTTTATAAGGCTTTAGGACATAAATTCAACCCTCTGAATGAATGACATAGAAGTTACTGCCAAGAGGTATATACTGACTTTACTACACAGCACACAGTGAGAATGATTCACTGGTTGAGTATGCAGGCAGTGTGTTTGATCTTTAGCTACATTTCAAACTAATTTAAAATGCAGATATGAAGTTAATAATCTACTGTATCATCTATGTCTGTGGAGTTCAGCACTAACTTCACAGTGAAGAAATGTAAGTTCTAAAAATTGGACAAAATTTAGATGAATGTTTTTCATAATGGAGCACAATTTAGGATGCCAAAAATAACTATATGCAAATACCACAAGAAAAGTTAGTTTCATGAATCATCTTACAAACTTCAAATACGAATATCATGTCAAAAGTCTTCAAAAATCTGTTATATGCTATGGGATATAAATATTTAAAGAAAGTATCTACAGACAACTACATGTTCTAATATGAAATAATTTGAGATTGGATTAAAGTGTTTTTACAGTGCCATCCATCTTTCAAAACGTTTTACTAAATTCCATTAAATTAAAATTTCAGTTTGACAAATGGGTATACATTTACCCTTAGGCGTTTATTTCTCCAGTAGTCAGTGTTTTTCAAAGAGTGTGGCATTTTAAGAAAGAGGAAAAATGTTCAAAAGAAAACTGTAGTCCAAAGGAAATTGTAAAATGTTGATTTTAAGCACATTTCATAATTTTCTTTACCTTAGGCTCCTCAGAACATTAATATGTATGGTGTATCTCTAAATCTCGAAGGAGTTAGAGTACTGTGTGGACTCTTCTGTGCTCATTTCGCACAAAATCCGAATGTTACGGGAAGTCCCTAAAGTACCAGAGGAATACTCATGGAAAAATAGGGATCAAAGCACTTACTTGTATTTGTTGTAATTAAAAAAAAATCAGGTCAATTTCATATATATTTATTGAATACCTCTCTAATTTCCTTTTTGTGCCATTCACCAACAATCTACCTAGAGCATGGTTGTTATGGTTAGACATACTTACCCTCCTCTTCAGGCCTCTTCCGCAGTGCCGCACGGGCCTCCTTATAAGGACTTCGCTGATATTGTGGGGGATGCCTTCCCCGTATTAGGCTCTCCATCCTGTAAGAGAAAGACCAAGAGTATTTTAATACCAACAGAAACTGTATAGTCCACACCCCTGGGAGTCCTAAGATGAGATGACAAGGGAGCATAGAGCATGGTAAGCATTTTGATTTAAAACGTTAAAAAATATCATGTGGAGCTAAACAAACAGCTCAGTAATGCCGGTGCTTGCCCTATAAGCAAGGACTTGAATTTGATCTTCAAAACCAGTAAAAGAAAAATGTTAGGTGTATTGGCAGGCTCTTGCAGTCCCAATGCTGGGGAGGCAGACAGAGGGATCCCTAGGGCTTGCTGGCCAGTCACCCCAGCATACTCAACAAGTTCTAGGACAGCAAGCCCATCTCAAAACAAACAAACAGACAACAGCAACAACAAAACAAAGTAGACCTGAGCAATGACAACTGGCTTTGTCTTCTGGCATCACCTGATTTGTGCATCAATTGTGCATGTACACACACACACACACACACACACACACACACACACACACAACTATGTGGACAAGGTTCATACACAGTCTTAAAAGACAATGTCAGGACTGAATGTTTGTGTCTTACCCCCAATATAAAGGTATTTGAAAGCAAATAGAAATAGAAGTAGATTTTGAGAATTGTATAAGGGTGAGGTATTCATAATAAAATCATTATTCTCTTAAGGTGGTGAGAAAGAACAGACAGAGATCTCTTTCTTCCACACATGGTCAGTGAGAAGACACAATGAAGAAGGCCTTGCCCTGAAGCAAACACGCCTGCACCCTGAACATGGAAACCTATTTTGTCATACCGTATGCATGAGTGCTTCTACCTCTGCTTAAGATATTTTGTATATTGGTGCAATTTTAGGATGTATTTATCATATTGCACTACACATTTCTACCTCGGATCAAGATATACCCACACAGACAGATACACACAACATACACACACACACACACACACACACACACACACACACACACACACACATATTATATCTTGGGGTCGTTGTCCTCCTTTGCTGCACATCTTTTTAAAGATTGTTTCATTTTAGAATGGAAGCTTAGTCTTTAAGCTATATAGGTATTAAGAATTGCAAGTCAGCAGTCAACTATATTAATCATACTTATTGTTAGACTAGTCAGGTTATCTAAATGCACAGAGATTGCATTTTACATAGATAAGTAATCTTCAAACACTTCAAAGAACTATAAAATATGACACTTAAATAACTCAGTATTTTGCTGACATGAGACACAATTGCTCTTGGTAGCACCAATATCTTCCAGAGAAAATATTGGGCACTGAAGACACTCCACTTGGAACTTGTTTTCTTTTTGGCAAAACTGGTTTTTGGGCAAAGAGCTGCCTTTGTCTCAACTACTGACAATATGCAGGCTGTCAATACTGGACAAGCAGAATACAAACAAAAATGGCTCTGGGCCTTGCCAAGAGAGGGTAAGACTTCCAAATTTTCCTGCCTCCAAAAATGATCTGTCAGATACTCTAGGCCTTAGCCAAAGTTGGTTGTCCCAACATTGCAAATGAGACTTTGGGTGATTGCCCAGGTAGCCAACTGTCTCTGCCATTTTTCATACATTTTCAAAATCGTTTTCTTGCACCTTCTGCTTACATAGGTAATATTGTTTTCCTTCTCAGGTCTTTGATGATATTGAAGACTAGATAATTATGGCTACTTTCCTCTCATAATTTAGATAAGACACCTAGTACAGAACTTAGATAACTCAGGATAGGACAGCTACTGTTAACAGAAATAATCTGTTATTTGCTAATTACCTTAGTCTAGACATTTAACATGTGCTTCTTATTTAATCTTGTTCATGTTGGTTGTAGTTCTATTCATATATATATATATATATATATATATATATATATATATATATATATATATATATATATATATATATATATATATATATTTGCCTTTTCTTTTTCCTGGACAATACTTGACATTTGTTCTCATTGTATATAATATTGTTTTAGGTTTAAAACCCTCTTATTTAGACAAAAGGGGAGTGGTATAGGAGGGTCTTCTGTATTTGTGTTGCTTTCATTGGTGAATAAAGAAAACTGCCATTGCCTTTTGATAGGACAGCCCTTAAATGGGCGGAGTAGACAGAACAGAATGCTGGGAAGAAGGTAATGTGGCAGATGCCATGGTTTTCCTCCCCAAGATGGACGCTGGTTAGACTCATGATGGTAAGCCACAGTCAAGTGGTGATACACATTAATGGAGATGGGTTAAATTAATATGTGAGAGTTAGCTAATAAAGGATTGGAGATAATGGACCAGGTAGTATTTAAATAAATACAGTTTCTGTGTAATGATTTTGGGGGTTAAGCTAGTTGGGCACCAGGAACAGGGTGGAAGGACACAGCCAAGGGTGGCTGGGACAACAAACAGCCCGCACGCCTCATTACTACAGGGGAGGTGTTGTGGGAATTCATTCAGCCAATAGTCTTTTAGCTACCAGACCACTAGGGCATGGTCTGAAGTACTATAAGCACAGACAGGAAGCATGCTCATCCATCTTCTTCCTTGCACTTGGTCAGTGGTCAGAGTTCAGTTCACAACACCAGTGCCCACATAGCAGAGGAATGCAGTAGCTTTCTATTGTGAGTGATTCCCAATAAACATTGTTATCTTTTATTATGGGCTCTTGTAGACCTCCTTTAATTACACAACATTCGAGCCTCAAAACTGTGAGTTGTGTGTGTCCATCATTTAGCCACTCAGTCTATGATAATTTATCACAACAGTGCAATGACTCCAAAAGGAAGTTATTAAGAAAGAGTAATCACTTGAAGGTAAGCACATTTATACAAAAAACTAAAGTCACCCTGTAGGAAGAAATAGCATGTCCTGAATGTTTCAAAGATTAGTCTTCTTGAATGGACTTGTGATGTGGAACCCCCTCTGTATGCTGTAAATACTATTGGTTAATAAAGAAACTGTCACAGGTATGCACAGGGCAGAATAGAGGTAGATGGGGAAAACTAAACTGAATGCTGGGAGAAAGAAGGCAGAGTGAGTGAGAATTCATATAGCCCCGCCAGAGACAGATGCCAGAAATTTACCTGGTAAGTCACAGCCTCATAGCAATACACAGATTAATGGAGATGGGCTAATTTAAAATATGAGTTAGCCAAAAATATGCTTAAGCTCTTGGCCAAAGAGTATTGCAAATAATATGGTTCCTATGTGATTATTTCGGGACTGAGCAGCCGGGAACAAACAAATGGTCTCCAAACAACAGATTTCTTGTTTCTTTCCATGTTTCTGGGTGAATCTGAAAGTATTTCTTTATTATTATTACTATTGTTTTAGTATTGATAAAAATAATTATTACTATATACACATACAAATGTTTCAGGATATGCAATTATAATGTGAATCTTAGTTCCATTTGAAATTCACTTTTGGTGAGAAAAAGGTTGATCTTGAGATAATGATGGTACCATAGCAGGAACACAAGAGGCCCCCGAAGGAGCTAAGATACCATTTGCTTTAGTATTTTATGTGTGGCAGGAGATCCTAACTTTTGCCTTGATGGTTAGACCTGCAAACTAAATTATATCAGGTTTTCTAGTTTCTGACTCTTGAACCAATTCAACAAAATTTGGTGATATCATTTAGCAAACATATGAATTTCCATGACAATCTAATTATAATTTAAGGGATAGTGATTAGTAAATACTAGTAAAATATGCTAAAGTTAAATATACTAAAATAAAGAAATGTCTCCATAGATGTGTGTAAGTATTTTTTTCTAGTGCAGGATTGAATTGAGAGGCTCTTGAATGTAGTAAATACTCTTTCACTGACTCACATCTTCATCCCTCAAATAGTTTAAAGAAATCAGTTTTACTTATCATAATTAACTTCTGATATGAAATGAGATGTTATCTAGGTTGGAAATACATGTAACTCACTCCTAAGAAAACTATTTTCTCTAATGTGTGAGAACAGAATTCCATCCCCATGGACCTGTGGTGGGGAATAGGTAAGATGCTTTCAAGAGTCAGGGAGTTCACTCTTGCATGGTTACAACTCGTATCCAAGGACCAAGTGACCAGAGGCTGCATTCTGAGAACACAAAACAGATGCCAAGAGATACACAACATAGGAGTAAAGCATGACACAGATGAGGTGGCTTCGTGCCGACTGCTGGCCGTGTGGCTCAGTTTGAAACCTTTTCTCTTACAAGATGGCAGCAGGGAAACTTACTCACTAGTCTGTGCTTCAGTTTTTCATCAGTAAAGCAATAGTCACTTTCCCTACACTACTGAGAGGATTAGACATGTTATCACAGTTAAGGTGGTTTGTGATAAGTCACAGAGCAATAGAGCAGGTGAAGAAATGGTTATGAATCACGATTTTGGCAAATAGAAAAGAAACTATGAAGTAACACCATTGTGTCCATTGTTCTAGAAAAAAATGTCAAAACTGCCTTTTGTCCATTAAAGAAAAGGAACATTTGGCCTTGTAGAGAAAAATACCTGAGGAAATAAATGTTTCAGTCATCATTGAAACAGAAAACACCCACAGCCATTGCAGACAATTAGACTGCTTTGAGATCCTGCTTCATCCAACCTAGAAGGATCACAATAGAAGGACAAACTATAGTAAATACTGAAGAGAATGTGGGGAAAGGGAGCCTTTATTCACCATTGGTAGGAAGGCAGACTAGAGAAGCCACCATGGAAATCAGTGTGTGTGTGTGCCCTCATAAAAACTAAAAATAGCTCCCCCATATGATCCAGCTGTACCATTTCTCAGAATAAACCCATAGGACTCCATATGACAGAGAATGTACAGCCAGCCATACCATTGCTATTTACAATAGCCAGGAAATAGAGTCAGCCTACATGACCATAACTGATGAATGAATCATGAAAATTTGGGTCATGTGCTTAATGGAATTTCTTTCATCTGTAAATAAAAATGAAATTTACAGGAAGACGGATGGAGCAAAATACACCTAGTGAGGTTCAGAAAGGCAAATACCACATGTTCTTTCTCTGGCTTTTAGTTTCTATGCACACGCATCCATGTAGGAATGAGCATGGGTAGTGATCAGGAAACAAGAAAGGGGCCATGAGAAGAAGAGGGAAAGGGATGGGTCAGGTCTTAGAACATGTGATAAGAAAATACAATTGAGAATACTGGGGACCAGAGGGTACACACAAATCTAAAGACTGGAAGATGGGAAAATAATTAACCAAGACCATGTATATATGAAAAGACAAAGGAATATCCATATAGAATAACTGCCAGTTTTTAGAGATGAAAATGTTACTATAATATAAATATACTTTCATTAATCAATTCAATTTAAGAGATCACATGGATGTGATTCAACCTAAGAACACTTGGATGAATAAAAATGCCCTGTTATCTATATCATAATATCTGAAGTGCTAAATACTTTATCATTTCTGAGAGAGTTTAGATATTTCACAGTTTAGTACTGTTTTCCAACTTTAGGAAGAATACTGAAGCATCTCTAATGTCTTACCACTCACCCTTGTTTCATGTAAGGCACAGAGAAGTCTCTCAAACAAGCATTTTTTTAATTGAGTAAGTGAAGGTCTGGAGATTCTCAGTGACCTACTCATAGCACACAGGATATAGAAGGTGTAACCTTCCTGTCCCTGCTTTCTGATTTTTACTTCATTATCCCCATAATTGTATGAAAATTATATGAATACTATTATGCTAATTAAGATATCTTTAATTGACATAAAATCCTTCATAAACATAAAATTAATACTAGCTGTCTACTTATATATGAATGTTATATGTGTAAGCTACTCAGTGCATCAAACAACACTATATAAATGTATGAGTATTTGTTTGTTAATATGTTGATTCCAGGTTGTGTTTTGATTGCTATCCTGGTGCCACTTAAATGTCTGCTTCATTCAGTGATATTTCTTTCAAGAACTGCTGAAGATTTAACCAGAGCCAAAGAAACTTTCAATAAATTATGTACATCACATGGTCATGGAAGCAAACATTGAAGACATTAAAATTCTCTTTATTCTTTAGAATTGTAAATGTCGTGCCCACTGGGAGACACACATTCCTGTACACAGTGTTATATAACTGACACTCCAGTCATCTGAGGATCATAATGTTGTCTATGCAAACTCTTCAACCTGTGAAATTTATGATGCACAGCATGCATTAGATGGCCAAAGTTTCCAAGGATTAAACCTTGTAGTTTTTCCAGGACTCTGCAAAGGAGCTGTACCATCTATTCTCCAGCTTGGCATGCCCCCAGTGGAGGGTGTTAATAGTTTCAGCAATGAGAGATGAAGTGTGAGGACCACAGGTGAGGCAGAATATTGGTCTCATTAAGAAGCTCTAGGAAGTATGCCCGAGAAGTATGTTGCAGCCGTGTAAATATGAAACAGCATGAATGGATACTTAGAATTTGTAAGCAAAAGGTATCTACAAACTGTTTGGTGTCTCCCCAAAGCCGGTTTAGTGTCTTCCCATCTCAACCATCTGAGAAAGTTTAAACAACCCTTCACCCTATTCCAAAGCTAAAGATGCTTACTGATGATGCAGTAGTTAGTGAAGTCAAGTTCTGTATGATTTTGTTCAGATACTGTTCAGTGTTTAAGAACTCCTAGAAACATCAATTACATATTTGAGAATTCAAGGGAGGCAAGTTCAATGGATTCACTTAGTTAATAAAGTCACTTACCTAGTCTTCCAAGTCTCTTTACTTAGATTTGAATTCAAAAAAGAGTTAAAGGAACAGTGCAAAGGGCCTTGCTTCATCAGTGGCAATTTTTCAATAATCTGATCCTCGGAGTATGCAGGTGCAGAGTACAACAGAGTGCTCATAGGGATTCAAGTTGAATGCCAAAGGACAGCGTAGGAACAATCAGTACCCAGGTATCTTGCTAACTATGTTGAACTGGTCTACATTATGGGTGAACTACAGTTGAAAAGGAAGATCACTGTGAAGAGAATGAATTTCATTCAAGCAAACTACCTGGGAAAAGTAAAATTCCTACACCAGAAATATAGGTGAAAGGCTGTGGAGTTGGAGATGAGTCAGTTGTCTGGAGGGAGATAGCGATAATTTCTAAAGAGCAGGAATCAGCAATGGTTTCAGAGAGGAAACAGTGTTACATTTTTGTATTATATGCCTTGAAAACCATCAAACACAATGGTACATTTTCCCCATTTTTTGAAATTGGTTTTTAATTTTAATTTATTTGTGTCTGTGTGGTATACATATATGTCCATATGTGCACGTGTATGTAGGTATAGTACACATGTAAGTTGAGGCCAGAGGTTAACATTTGAGATCTCCCTAGATTGCTTATCAGCTTAAGATTTGAGACAAAGCTTTCCACTGAACCTGGATTAGGCTAGACTGATGGGCCAATGAACTCCAGAGATTTACCTGTCTGTGTCCTGAATGCTGCTCCTACTGTGAATATCTTTCCACTGAACCTGGATTAAGCTAGACTGATGGGCCAATGAACTCCAGAGATCTACCTGTCTGTGTCCTGAATGCTGCTCCTACTGTGAATATCTTTCCACTGAACCTGGATTAGGCTAGACTGATGGGCCATTGAACTCCAGAGATCTACCTGTCTGTATCCTGAATGCGGCTCCTACTGTGAATATCTTTTTACTTTGGGCCTCAGAAGCTGAATTCAGGACTCGACGTTTGAGTGGTAAAAACTTTACCAACTGAGCCATTTCTTCAGCTTACTCTTTACTTTTTCAAAAAAAAAATAATCAAAAATTGTTACCATTAAAATCTTCTTTGTATAAAAGGGAACCAGAGCTAGAATGTGAACAGTATATAATTTCCTCTGCAGATGCAGCAAACAAATGCTTTGTAAAAAATCTGAGATGAACGGTACAACATATGCAGGAACAAGGAGAAGTCAAGGTCCCCAAATACACAAAATTTGTGTCTTGCACCAATTTCTTCCCTCTTATATTTATTTAGAAAATATTCTGTACTTTTTATCAATCTAGGTAGTAGCACCATCTAATGAAGGCTGCTATCTTTATGAAGCTGTCTTGCAAACAAATTGTGTGGTACAAGGGACAGCAAGCTTCCCTTAGTGAAGTCCTTACAAAGTTTCTGATTAACTTATGAGATTTAGAAATACGCCCATCAACTAAATCATGAAAGTATAACTACTTGGGATATTTAGGTTTCACATTTTTTAATGGTTGGTATTCATGAGTAAGGAACCCAAAAGTCATTAGAGCACCAGCCCTACCACCCTTCAGAGAAGTTGCTGGGACCTTACTCTCATCCCCAGCTGTGTCTTCTGGATCTCCCATCCCAGGATCCTAAACAATTATCACACCCTGGAGTTGGGCAGAAGTCATATATTGTGGTCCCAACCAATCCTGTTGAAAATGGTGTATTTATTTGAAAAAATTTAATGAATTAATGAGTGACATTTGATACAAATGTTTGCTCCAGCACAGGACTAATGAGTCTATAGTTACACCTCTATTTGGTCTCATAAGGACTCTCTGAGGCCAGTGTTTTAGAGCAAGATTAAGACTCATGCTTAGACTTCTTGAAGATCCCTCCAATTCAACAAAGCTGGCAGAAGTTTGTTTCTTTTATTCACATTACTTAGCCTTCCCATGAAGCCTTCTGTCTCAGAGAAGGAAGTACTATCACACATGATAACTGCTTAGACACAGAATAAATGCATACTGAGGGATTATGAAATATTCATTTCTTGGAAGAAAATGGAGGTGTGATGTGGGATTCTCCTCTGTATGCTGTGAATAACATTGGTTAATAAAGAAACTGTCTTGAGCCTGTAATATGGCAGAACTTAGGTAGGTGGGGAAAACTAAACTGAATGCTGGAAGAAGGAAGGCAGAGTTTGGAAAAGCCTTGGAGCTGCCGCCAGAGACAGATGTGCTGAAACTTTATTGGTAGGCCACAACCTCGTGGTAAAGCACAGATTAATGGAGATGGGTTAAATTAATATGTAAGATCTAGCCAATAAGAAACCAGATCTAATGGGCCAAGCAGTGATTTAAATAATATAGTTTCTGTGTGGTTATTTTGGGGCTGAGCAGTTGGGAATCAACAAGCGGCCTCCTTACTACAAATTGGCACCAACATAGTTGACTAAATTCACGTAAAACCTAAGAAAGCTTGGAAATAAATTCTAGACACTAAAAAAACAAAGTTCAGCTGCATCCCCCCACCCCTCAATGGGATTTACTTGCTGGTGGCATGCTGTGGCTCCCTTAAGAGATGGTTTCCTTATACAGCGGTAGCAGGAAAAAAAAGCCACGTTTTCAAACTGGCCACTTCCTGAGCCATGCTGCCAGCATGAATTCTGACTCTTTCAGGAGACTGAGCATTTAAATGAGGTTTGTAAGCAATGTGTTACAAACTGCTTAATGGCTCAACATAGAGCCACTGCATAATTGGAACTGGGACAATGTGCATGGCTTGCAGAGATGGTGAATGGACTTCACCATGTTGGACGTGTGGAGCAAGCAGATAGGGCCAAATATACCCACGTAATGTTATAGCTTAAGCTTTTAAGAAGTGCTCCTAGACAATAAAAAATTACAGATGCACAATAGGACAGATTCAGACATAAAAGACCTCTAAATGGGTCACAGTGTGTTTAAAATGTATGTAGGCTTGGGAGAGAGAAGAAAAAAGTATCAAATGTTAAGTAAATGTTTTAAAAAATAAAACAAAGTCTTTAAAGAGACAGAGTACAGACATAGATAAAAGAAGCAAAGATAACAATAAATAAGCCTATATGGTGAATTATGTTAATCTAAAATGGCTGAAAGACACTTAAGGAAATGTTCAACATCCTTAGTCATCAGAGAAATGCAAATAAAAACAACTCTGGGATTCCATCTTACACCTGTAAGAATGGCCAAGATCAAAAACACTGATGACAACTTATGCTGGAGAGGTTGTGGGGGAAAGGGAACACTTCTGCATTGCTGGTGGGAATGCAAGCTGATACAGCCCCTTTGGATGTCAGTGTGGTGATTTCTCAGAAAATTAGGAAACAACCTTCCTCAAGACCCAGTAATAGCACTTTTGGGTATATATCCAAAGGATGCTCAATTGTGCCACAAGGACATGTGCTCAACTATCTTCAGAGCAGCATTGTTTGTCATAGCCAGAACATGGAAACAACCTAAATGCTCCTCAGCCAAAGAATGGATAAGGAAAATGTGTTACATTTACACAATGGAGTACTACACAGCAGAAAAAATAAAGACATCTTGAATTTTGCAATAAAATGGATGGAGCTAGAAAACATTATTTTGAGTGAGGTAACCCAGACACAGAAAGACAATTATCACATGTACTCACTCATAGGTGGTTTTTTAAACATAAAGCAAAGAAAACCAGCCTACAAACCACAATCTCAGAGAACTTAGACAACAATGAGGACACTAAGAGAGACTTACATAGATCTAATCTACATGGGAAGTAGAAAAAGACAAGATCTCCTGAGTAAATTGGGAGCATGGGGACCTTGGAAGAGGGTTAAAGGGGGGAGAGGAGAGGCAAGGAGGGAAGCAGAGAAAATGTAGAGCTCAATAAAAATTAATAAAAAAGGGAAAAAATAAGCCATGTAGAGATAGAAAACACACAGAGAGTCTGGATTATATATATTATTGTATCTTCTTTGAATTTTTTGACTGTGAAGGAGCTAAGAACAGAGAGACATTTCATTGTACAGGCTTCTAAGCTAAACCAACATAAAGGTATCTTGACTTTAAAATTTGAGTCTAAGGACATGTTGCTTTGGAAAAGAGGTTCTTCTTTTGTTCTCACAGAGGATAAGAACCTGTGGATTGCTTCCAGACTAAATATGGTAGACCAAGACCCCCTGAAAGGTTGCTGTGAATACTCTCCAAAAAGTTACTTCTCTTAACTGCTGACTCAGATGAACAAAGCACTCAGGATACACCATGAAAGACCAATTAACAGCACCCCCAGTCAGCAGGAAGTAGTCTGGAGAACTATGCCCAAATTCCCAAATATTGTTTATAAATGTTTGTTTATATTTAAAGGGGGATATGCTATAGAGATTTGCATTGGTACGGATCTTGGTTTATTGATACAAATTTAAGGTCAATTTTCTTATACTGTGTATATGTATTTCTGATCTTGATTAAAATATTATGTTTGTACAGTTTATTTAAAAGTGTAATATAGGCTAATAGAGGGTCATCTATAATTGTCAGGTTTTAGTCATGTTAGTTAGGTTTTCTAGATATATAGAGATATATTTCAGTTAGATAGGTATTCAATCCTTTCAAATACTTGAGAATATGGCATTTAAATGTTTTAAGAACTTAGGACATTTCACGACAATGAGACACATCTGTTCCTGGCAGCACCAAGCTACTTCAACAGGAATATAGAATTTCTTAGCCATTTGAGCAATAAACTGCTCTGGACTACTTCAGGTATGCTGTGCAAACTGGACATGCAGGACCCACAGAGAGATGACTGTTGAACTTGCCTAAAGGTGAGATGATCCTCTGGGGTTCCTGCTACATGAAAGAGTCTGCCAGACATTCTGCAGGACACAGAAGAAAATGACTCACAAACTGCCAATATAGGCAGACCTGTCTTTGAAATTTCCTGATTCATGGAAAAGTCTGCTGGATACTATGGGTCTGTACGCTGAAGATGGATGCCCCAATGGTACAGAAAAACTTTGGGTGACTCTCCAGCCAGCAAGATGTCTCTGTCAATTCTAGAGTTTTGGAAGTTGCTTACAGTGAACTTATTATATCCTTCTGGAGTCTTTGATGGAGTTGAAGAATTTATAATTATAATTATAGTTTTCCTTAGTTATGATAAAAGATAAAGTAGATATAAATATTATAACTGTAATTCTTGCTTGATAACTGTTTTGTTGTATGCAATTTTACTATGCTAAAGTTAAAACTTTCCTTCTCATTTAAACAGAAATGGAGAGATGATGTTGGATTTCTCTCTGTATGTTGTGAATATCATTGGTTAATAAAGAAACTATCTTGAGCCCATGAAAGGGCAGAACTTAGGTAGGTGGGAAAATCTAAACTGAACGATGGGAAAAGGAAGGCAGAGTTTGGAGAAGCCATGGAGCTGCCACCAGAGACAGACATTCTGACACTTTGCTGGTAGGCCAAGACCTCATGGTGATGCACAGATTAATGGAGATGGGTTAAATTAATATGTAAGAGCTAACCAATAAGAAACTAGAGCTAATGGGCCAAGCAGTGATTTAAATAATATAGTTTATGTGTGATTATTTTGGGGCTGAGCATCCAGGAACCAACAAGCAGCCTGCTTACTATAGAGGTGGTTGACATCAAAGAATAAATATCATTCTTTTGGAAGTACACAAAAATATATAAATAACATATCATCAGCAGGACTATAAATAACATCAGTCTTTATAGTCAGATATATAAAGATTAAATTCTGCCTTCAACTTGTTTTTCTCCTGTGAAGAATTTCTGGGCACACAGGTCAGTAGTCATTTTTTGTACTAAGAATTGCTGGAATAGCCGGGTGGTGGTAGCTCACGCCTTTAATCTTTGCACTCAGGAGGCAGAGGCAGGTAGATCTCCACAATTTTGAGGCAAGCCTGGCACAAGAGCTAGTTCCAGGATGTGCTCCAGAGCTACAGAGGAATCCTATCTCAAAAAACTAAAAACCAAACCAAATAAAACCAAAGAACTACTGGAATAACATTCTGGTGATGAGGGGTTCCTGTACGAATACTATGAATGTGTTTTATTACCATTGGTTATTAAAGAAGCTGCTTCAGCCTATAGCAGGGCAGAATATAGCCAGCCTGGAAGAGATATATAGAAAAAGTAGGCAGAATCAGAGAGATGCCATGTAGCTGCTGAGGAGACAGATGCGAGATCCTTACCAGTAAGCCACAGCTTCATGCCGATATACAGATTAATAGAAATGGGTTAAGATGTAAGAGTTAGTTAATAAGAAGCCTGAGCTAATAGGCCAAGCAGTGTTGTAACTAATATGGTTTCTGCATGATTAGACGGGTATGAGCAGTCTGGAAATAAGTGAGTGGTCTCCGTTTACATTCTGGAGTTTTCTATAGAATTTTATATATGGTAATAACCGCTCACAACCAAGGTATTATATAGCCTTCTCAGGTAGCTGAATCACCATGGTTAAACCAGTGAACACTCTAACAGACATGAGCAAAAGGCAACATCATAGTTCCAATCACACTGATAATTTTTACGACTTTCCAGATTATAAATTATTTTAATCTCAGTATTTTATACTAATATGAGGAAATAGAACATGTGGTTTCCTCAACTGGAGAAAGAACAATAACACTGACTCATTTATTTAGGAAGATGGGTTTCACACACCAGCATATAGTAATTTCCCCTGTAGCGTCTGTCTGTGCCTGTCGTTTTCTTCTTAGTTCCTTCCTAGGGTCAGGAAGAACTTGTTCGCTCCACTGGCTATTGACTTCCTCGGGGAAGGTGAACACTTTCTCCACTACAGAAATGCTAATGAGTCTCTGTTGATCCCTGCTCCATTAAGGCCTTTTAAGTCAAGAGTCACATTTTTGTGTAACTGAGGAATCCAGTTCCACTCAGTCCTTGTAATTGCCCATGAGGTCCTGTATGATTTCTCCTGATCTCTTTGTTCCCTCTATCGTATTTGATCCCATGTGATGTATGCTCAGTTGACTGAACTTGGACAAATGTGACAGACTCCTGCCTCAGGCCTCTACCTTGGCAGTATCCTTTCTCTGGAGCCCCTTCATTGTTCATTGGTGTGTAGATGTTGCTCTTTCAGCCATGCGTCCCCCAGCAGCTACTCCACCCTTCACTCCTGCAGCTTCTCTAAAGCCCATAGTGCACCAGCTTTGTGGGCTTCCTCACCAGGCTCTTACTTTCATTTTGACTTAAGTGTCCATCAATTTCTAGCATCATCCTTATCCTCTTTCAATTCAGAATTTGTTTGTTGTTGACTCTAAGAGTCCAAATGTGCTTCAAAATGGTTGTATAATATTGTGAGTATTGCTTTAATTTCCATTTCATAGTAAACGTGTGAATATTTTCCATAGATGATGATGAATTTGTTTATTTTTTCTATTGCTTTGTTATATTTTGCTTATCTGTGTGAGGCTATCTACATTGTTGACTATGTGGAGGTGCAACATCCTAGTGAGCTAACTGTAATTGTGAAACAATGATTGGGCACCCAATTTTGCCATTTGCCTTTTAGCCTGTTTACCTTGTAACACAGGTCAGAATGTATCCAAAAGTAATGTCCTAAGGAACGGTGTTCCCAACACACTGGTCTTAAGTGAGAAATTATTGTTTAATTTTAAAGGTTTATTTACTTTTATTTTATCTGTATGAGTGTGTGCCTAAATACATGTCAGTGCCAAATATTTGCAATGCTGAGGAAGCTGGAAGAGGTTATCAGAACCTATGCAACCGGAGTGATAGGTGGTTCTGATTTGCTGTGTGGTGGCTGCAAACTGAACCCAGGTCGATTAGGAGAGCAGCAAGTACTCTTGACCACCAAGACACCTTTCCAGTTCTTTGTTTTGTATTTTAATTTTATGTTGTAAAAATGAGTTTTAATCAGAATATGTCATAATTGTGATACATTGACACTAATTTGGATTCATGTTTCCTGACTTATTTTGCTTTCTGTTTCTCTTTTACTTTTCTTCAATTTTCTGAGCTAAGTTTTTCTTTTCCAGGTTATCTTTTTGACCTTGAACATTCTTTCCATGTCTAGGTAAAGATATATACTTAAAATATGCTTCCTTTTCATCACTGAATTATCTATTTTAAATCACTTTTCTTAGTTTTGAAGGTCTTCCTTGAACAGTTTCTTTTAAGTAAGTTGGGGGATTTTTTAAATGAGCACAGATATTGTTGATCTGAAAATGTCTGGATTTTGTACCTCTTAAAATACCTTTGTGAGATGACGAATTATTGATGCACAGTTGCACCCTGTAGCCCCTTGAATGTGCTGTTTCTGGCCTTGTGGTTTCCTGCTTACAGCTTCAATGGCGGTTGCTTTCATCTTCTCTGACCTCTGCTCTCCTTCCTTAGACACAGAGGAAGCATCTTTCTGTTCTTGGTAACCTCATAAATGCATCATCCTGAATTGTTGCTCAGCTTCCTCTTCCCCTGTTCTGACAAATTCATCTGGCTATTTTTATAGACTGTCCTGTGTTCACATTTCTATCCATGTTTCCTGAGACACTCACTTTAGAAGACTCAGGTATCCAAACTGTCTTTACTGTAAGTCTTCTGACTCTCCATTCTGCACTCTGGTTCATGGACAGACTTCTTGTGGTTGCTGGTTTCTCAGTGTATTTTGGGATTTTATTAAAGAAGCTAGTTTTTTTTTTCTCTTGGGCACTCATCTTTATGGTTATTGAGGTTCTGCTAGAGATTTCTCTTTGTTGTGAGTCTTGGCTACTTCTTGGTTTTCTACTTATTGAGCCAGCTCAGTTGAAAGTATTTAAACTATATCACATGGTTACGTGTCAGCTTCCATGTACTTGCAGAGGTTCCTGCTGATAGTAATGAAAATCACATTTTTAAAACAAATTCTGTAATCTTAATATAAAATATTGGAAGCAATCAAAACAAGATAATAAAATTATTTAAAATGTCACCTTTGTGTTTGAAATATGAGATCTTGGAGCCTTAGAAATGACACATGGATTGAACTGCCTGAGAAGGTTGAGGTAGGAAGATAGGAGACAGGATTTCCATTTCATCAGTACGTAAGTTTCTAGGTTGAAGACCTCTCTTAGCCCTGACATTTTTGTGTTATATCAGAATAATATCATCAAAATTATACATTATTACTTTAGGCTAAAGTAAGAGCCATTAAAGGCTCCAGTATTCACACAAAAATGGTGAACTGAAAACTAGCTAACACCAGGTTCATTGGGAAGAATAAATGAAAGAATGTTTGGGTTGTAACCAACAGGTCCCCTTCACTTTCAATATTAACTTACCAAAAGGACTCATTTCAGCTGACAGAAACAGTGTATCAACAAACAAATATATAATTATGTCTGTGACTCTTGTGAAAATTCTAATTTATAAAAAAAAGGCCTGAAAGATCATGTGAAAAAGCCTGGCTAGTTTTGTAGAACTATTTTAGTCAAAATTCTAAATATAAGAAAATCTGAGTGCACCCGCCGTCTCTTTCTGTCGATTTTCTTCACTTGTTATACTTTCTCTACCTTTATCTTGGCAACATTCTCTGGGTTCCTTGGCATGCCAATAACATTTTGTGATTAACACACTAACACGCTCATTATTACTTTTTATAATATTTTATACGTAGAATATACCTCAGGAAATCGGATGTATGACCTTGGGTAATTTAGATATACTATACTCCAATGAGGGGGATTTTTTTTTAACTAGACAATGTAATCTTCCATGTTCTTGTAGCTTATTCTGGAGTAAATCTACATACAGAAAAGTTTGTGAAGCACGGGTAGTTCTGTGAAAAATGTCATCTCTTCACAAACAGTCCTTTGGCCTGACCAATGAACTGTCTTAAATAATTGGAACTTATGGACTTGTCATTTCCTTTAAAATGATCATGCCTTTAGTCATTCAGATTAATCCTTGGGTAAATTCCAGAATATTCTTTACTATCAGTAACACAGTCACACAGAAGTGCTAGTGAGAAATTGGGTTAGTGTGATTCTAGGTCAGTAATCAATACCATCAAACATGGGTGAACACACACTGCAATGACCCAGTCTGAGGTTATAATCAGCATTGGTCTTCACCTTATGGAGCTGTATGGTTTTGTCGCTGTACGTTTTTTTCTATTCATTTCTTTCCACTCTGTCTATTTCTCTTCTTCCTTCTCATCTGTTGCTGTGACATCTGTTTTTATGTTTTGCTTTGCTCTGGGACTGCTATTACTTGTCTATGGCATAGTGAAGACAATGGGCGTTTATCAATGTTTAATCAGTTTCTGGCCTGGAAAGTTTTATTGTAATAAAGAAAAGTTTGAAGAATGTCTGTTTTACATTTAGAGGAATGTTTGAACGATAGGTTTTATTAAATAAACTGGGCGGGTGGGTGTTGCTAGGAAATAAACAACAAATGGAAGATTTCATAAGCATATTTAAAATGCTATCTTCCATGTATTTATTGCTGTCTATTAAAATACCCAAATTTCACTTTTGCTAGTCTCTGCAACCATTCTTTTGAGTGTTACCAAATTATTAGCAAGGTGAGGCAGGACATATTAGCCTATGAGAGGGTCTGCATCTAGCATTCTAGGCATGACTGCTTTTCTTTACTTCTTTTTTTTAGGTCAGTGACTTAAATTTTGGACTGTGTCTTCCTTAAGAAATGAGAAAAATAGCAATCTTTTGAAGCTTTAATTTAGGCTTCTTTTTGGAATTAACATGTCCTTTCTCATAAAATGGTGGTCTTAGGGCCGGATCTGAAACATCCCCGGAGAACTCAATGTCGAAAGCTTGGTTCCCATTGCTGTGCTGTTTAATTGTGGGGCCCGTGGAAGGAGGTCATTGATTGGATCAGGAGGACTTGACCTCATCGACAGCTTCATACACTAACAAATCCGTATTTTGCTGGCATCATTGGCAAGTGGAGAAAATGGTAGGAAATAAATTTCATTGGAAGAAGCAGGTCACAGACAGCTCCTCCAAGAATGGTTTGTCTGGTCCTGTACTCTTCTCTCCTCTATTCTACCATTTTCTGTACACACTTCCCAGGTTGTGACAAGGTGAACAGCTCCTCCCAAACCTTCCCTGCCATAGGGTTAAACGCAATGTGCCAGCCAAACCAGACATCCAGAGAATGATAACATGTATAATTTGGATAGAAACTACTAGTAAAAATGGTATTCTGATCACCATGATAAGTGAGATTAGGTATATACATAAAGGGAGTTTATGTTCCCCCAAAGCATAACGGTATACATCAGGCTTTCTAAAGGGGGGGAGCTGAGTGAACATTTCATAAATAAAATCCCCAACTGTATATGGGGGTGGGTGCATCCAAAGACATAATACCTTGTCAGGCAATCTGCACAATAAATGGAATTGGAGAGCAATCTACCTAGAAGCACCAAAATGATGTCTGTAATTTATACCAAGGAATATTAGTGATCCAGCAAATATTAGTAACTGAACTAGTAATAGGAGCCATGGACACTATCAGCCAAAACTCACCTGAAAACATGGGGAAGAAGCAAGTTCCCTTCATAAATTCAGCTCAATTACAGTGGAAAGTCAGGCAATGAAAACAGTGAAAAATAACACACTTCCTGTTTTTGGAGTGTGCTTTGCTTTACAAAAATTTCTCTCTGTTCATCCTCTCAGCAATAGTATTCCCGTAGAGTCTATGAAAGCCTTCAGTCAGCAGCTGTCTGGGGAAGAGGGGAATGACATCTTTCCTAAACTTTGATCCTAAAGTGGTGCTTTGTTTTTCCCTCTGCCTTCATTATGCATATAGGCTTTAGAAAATTGTAGAGTTAGACAAACAGATGCACTTACAAGCTATTCTATATCCAGTGGAAAACATGTATCAGATTTGGGATATTTCACATCACCAGGATGAAGATTTTATTAGAGCTTCTATTTAATTTGTTGTCTTAATTTGTTAAGATGATAAGCAGGCTTTCAATCATAAAATTATTACCTACTGACAGAGCATGAAAATCCAAAGCATCTCATGTTACTGTGGATTTTGCATTAAAGTTGATGCTCAACTACAGAAATCCATAAATGGACCTCAAAATAGGTTATTATGAGATGTACTGTGTTCTGTCCAAGCTCATATGTGGAAGTCTAAGTGCTGTTGCTGCAGAATGTAATTGCTTTGGGAGGTAGGACTTTTAATAAAGTGATTAAAACCAAGCTGATTGGGTAATCCCTAATGTAATTGATGGGTGTATTTATGAGAAGAGAAAATTTTCACCTGAGGCAGTACCCCAGCCATGTTTACAGAGACTGAGTGAGGCCATAGGGAGAAAGAAGCACCCATAGGCCAAGGAGAGATCTCAGGAGACATTACACTTGTCAGTCATGGGCTTGGATTTCCAGCCTCCAGAATGGAGGAAAAAACCAATTTCTGTTATTCTAACATATATTAAACTGTTATAACAGCCGTACAAAGCACGGTAAGATTCTGTGCTAATGTTTTTTTTTTATCTTATTTTGTGCCAAAAGTGAATTTTTCTGTTTGCTGAAATTCTATGGTCTGATCAGTGCCAAGAAGAGGAGCTAGTTTCTGAACTCGTCTCCGTTACTTTGGACTGAGCAGGAGACAGAGTAATGACCCATCTCTTGACAGTGGGCATACGCCAACTTATTTAAAAAATAAGGATGCTGTTTAACTCTTAACCTCTTATATGGCTTTAGAATTTTAGATTGATCTTTGGTCACTTGCTGTGAATGAAGGTTTGTCTTAAGCATTGCGCTGAGTGTTTTTCCATGTATCAAGAGCAATAATCATCAAAAGGGGTAAATTAAATACCTCACTGGGATGGGAATTTAAGTCATTCTAAAAAGGTCAGAAGCACAGCTTCCCTTTCAACCGTGAAGAGACAGCATGGCCATGGCAACTCTTACAATGGAAAACATTTAATGGGGGTTTGCTTATAGCTTCAGAGATTTAGTTCATTATCAGCATGGTAGAAAGCATGCAGCACACAGGTTGACATGGTGCTGGAGAAGGAGTCAAAAGTTCTACATCTGGATCCATAGGCAGTAGGAAGAGAGAAAGACACTGGGTCTGACTTGGGCTTTTGGAGCCTGAAAGCACACCCCAGTAACACACTTCCTCCAACAAGGCCACACCCTAATAGTATCACTCCCTGGTCATATTTATGAGCCTATAGGGATCATTTTATTCAAATCACCACATTTATTTGGGAAAAATGTGAAATATTAGTACAAGCACTACAGCGTACATTGCAGATTTTATAAAAATCAATTTTCCTTGTTCTGTATCCATTTATTAAGAAGTCTAAACTATCTGAATTAACAGTCTATGCAAAGAAACCAAGAACAAATTAAAAAAAACTCTCTAAGTCCCATAACAATAAACTTTGTCATGAAACCAGGCGAACACCTGCCTATAAACTACAAGTTTGGCTAGTGATCAGTAAGTACTCATGAAGCCCGAGTTAATTCACTCTATTAGTCTCTAGATTTGTCGTGACTTTTAAAATGAAGGAAGGCTTAAATCATAGCTACCATATTTTATTGACAAAGACAAATAAAAATAATACAGCTTAGTTAGGAAAATATCCATCAAACACTATCAAATACAATGGACTACAAAGCTTAATATTCCAGTTTCCATTAGTAAGCTATTAATCAAAATTATTCAAAATGCCTGATTGTATGAATCAAACATCTCATTAACTTTTCTGTACCCCTATGAAGGTCCTTTGTAAATTATGGTTAGCATTTCATAGAGGAGGAAACACCTTCTATCACACCTAGAGAATGATAAAGTCAGAATTACAATATTTCCCGAAAGCTAAACTTTACTGTCCTTTTAAAATGCATGTATGTCTCCTTACTTAATCCTCAAAAGCAATATTATGTAGTAACATTACCCCCACCTCCTTGAGAAAAACATCATTTTCCAGATATGCATGAAGAACAATATTACTGTAGTTCACTTGGTTAGGGTGATGTCCTTAATTTAGTACATTGTATGGATGATGGCTTATGGAATTGTGATCCTGGCTTACATGAACCACTATCAGCACAGGATTAGACTCTTAGCTCCTCAAGAGCATAAATAGAAATATATTTATTCCTGTAACCTCAATGCCAACCAAACTGGCTCAGGCAAGTAGAAAATTTAATTGAAAATGAGTAAAAAACTTGAACAGACATTCATAAAAAAAAAAGAAGAAGAAAGCACATAGATGTCAAGGGAGTAATGGGGTCAATACCTCAACATCACTCTCCAGCAGGTAAACTAGAATCCAACCATGGTGAGGTATCACTGCCCTCTGTAAGAATGGCTATTGCCAAAATGACTATTTGAGATAGTTGTAGCAAATGAGAAATTCTCCAGTCCTCAGACACTATGACAGCTCAAACCAATCTAATATCACAGGCAAGAACTTAGGATTCTCCTTCCCCAGTATCTCCTTGTATTTAGCCCCATTGCCCCAAATACCGCATTTTCACCACTAACCCTTAGTATTTTTTTATTTTACTATCTACTAAATAAAAAGACTAAAGATAACAGTAGGAGGAGGATGTGGTAAAAATAGAGGTCTCTGTCTAGCAAGAGGGTTCAGTGAATAAAGGTGTTTGCTGCCAAGATAACCACAAACCATGTGGCAGAAGGAGAGACAAGACACCTAAAAGTTGTCTGTCACCTGATCTCCACAAGTATACTATGGTGTGTCCTCCACTAATTAAATTACTACAATGAAAAGATAAAAAAAAAAAGAAAATAGAACACTCTCTTGTTATTATTAGGGATCTAAATCAGTAGAGTCATTGTGAAAACAGCATGGAGATGTCCTCTAAACTGTCTTTGAAATCAGGACTTTGAAGAATGATCCGTACTCTATACACTCAGAATGCAATGTGACAATGGCCAACAGTCACAAAATGGCAAGTAGGTGCCCCTGGCCTGCTCAATGGATAAAGAGCATGTGGCTTTCACACAGTGGAATATTATTCAGAAGTGCAAAGGAGTGATGTCTGATCTCTCACAGCAATGTGGATAGAAATTTGGACCATCATGTTAGAGTGGAATGAGGCAAAGAGGGGAAGACAGCACATTATGTCCTATATACGTGGGATCACAGAAGTTGAGAAATTATGACTGTTACAAAGGGCTGGTGAGCGTGACGGCAGGGAAGGAGGGGTACAGATTGACAAATGGACACTGGAAAAAGATGAGAGCGTGAGATTTTGGCAAACTCCTTCACACCAGGTGAATATCAATAACAGTGAGAAACTGAACAGTTTCAAAGCCTGGAGAAAGGAGTTTGAAAGTTCACCTTGAAGGAATTATAAACTTTTAAGGATATATATATATATATATATATATATATATCCTTAAATACATATACAGACTTGAACATAATATGTATATATATATGTGTGTGTGTTGAAATACCACATATTACTCCACTGATATGCATACTGTTGAATTTTAAAGCATCAGTTAACTGCGGAGCTAACTTTGTGCATATTTAATACAAAAGGGGAAGTTGCCATTTTATTATAGCACTGTGAATATCTTTGATCACTGTTTTCTTTTCTAACTTAAAAAATACATCAACTAGTTCATGTGCACATGTCTTCGATGCATAGTCAATATAAATTCAATAGTCACTTATTACTTCTTTTATGTATATCCACCTACACATAAGGTACCTGAGTTGTAATGAGTGCTCAGCTCAAAGGACTTCTTACCTGGCCAACATGCAAGCAGGAAGTGTCAGTCTCTGCAACTGCTGTGGTCTAGCTGGGAATGTGTGAAATGTCACATCTCTAGGCTCTGTCAGTTGTTTCTGTTTATTATCCTTGCTCCTAAGCTGAGGGTCTGAGAGCTTAACTCATAGTAAACGTGAGAAAGTGCACTTTAAATCATTTTCAGATTTTAGTTCCCAAACGAAAGATGAATTACCCCTCATTTATCAGCTAATGTACAAGAAAATGTCTGAATATTTTGTCAGTCATTTTATAATTTGAAGATGTTGCTGGCTGTCTTACCTAACTCTTCCATACATCAAGACATCACCAGGGGACTCTAGAAAGGTCTTTAAAAGGCTCTGCTGCTGTCTTCATGGGGGCACAACAGCCATGGTGGAGGTACTTGCAGAGAAATGAGTGCCTGATGGTTTGAGACAGTTTGTGATTTACATTCCTCACACGAATACAACCCACAACTTAAACAAATATCTTGATTGTAAGACTATCCAAGGATGTCTGTGAACTCCTTATTTAACTCCGTTAAATATTTATCAAGTAGTGATTTATCACAGAAATCAGAGCAAATTCATAGCTTTCTCAAGATGCCTAACATGCTATAGGGATTAATTTGTCTGCTAGTGAGAGAAGCTCAATTAGCTGTGAGAGAGAATACTTTCCTTTTGTGAGAAAAAAAAACTTGAGTCAAAGTGTGTGGTTCTTGAGTTGAAGTCAATCTCTTTAAAATACTGGCAAGTGTTTCTGGTTTGGCTCATCATGACAATTCATCAATACAATGCTTTTGACAAAATTATTTTTATTTATTCTGAGAAGTGGAACAAATTTGTCATTAAAACAAGTTATCGTTTATAAGTGCCAAATAAATGAGTGACAAGTGGCCACAGTTCCACTATGGTTTCTACTTCCCTTCCACTTGTTAGCAAAAGGGCAGTGCTGATTCCTCTCCTCACCTAAGAGGAACACTCATCTCGGTGGGCGTGGACTGGTGCTACCCCAAAGAAGTCAGCAGAGCAGAAGGGAGGTTCTTAACTGAAAGACAACTCTCTTTATTCAGATTGGTAACTGTGGATCTTCACTGCCTTGCCCATATAGGAAGGATGATGAAGTCCCCTTGTTGCACGTACTGTGAAATATCACAGCAACAAAGAGCATCATGATTTCTTATCATAACACAAATTCTGAAAGGAAAAAAAGTCAATGGGGAAGTCAAGAGGGTAGGGTTATTACACATCTTTACTTGCCTGTATCTGCTTAAATAAAGATAACACCATCTTCAGCTCATATTTCATATTTTACCTTAATTTTCCTCTTGAAGTTATATATATCTTATTTGGGTGAGAGTAAAACTGAGGTAAACTGAGGAGAAAGTGAATTAAGCAAGCCTTTGGTGTGTGTGATGTGTTTGTGGGGTGGTAGCTGGGGAGATGGCTCAGCAGTGAAGAGTACTATTTGCTCTTGTTGAGGACCCATTTTCATATTCCAGCACTTAAATGGCATCTCACAACCCTTGACAATTGTTTCATGGTTACCACAGGGCCTGACCTAAAACCCTCCTATAACTTTTAACAGCCATTTTAACACTCTAGCCTAAGTCACAATTTGCAGAGCATATTCTGTGGTTACTAGCATATTTTAGGTGCAGGTATTAGTTTACACTGTTTAAAACTCAATACTGAAATCCAACGTTATTGACACAGCAGCTCATCATCTACTCTCTTGAACTCTAGACTTGTGTATTAGGTCAGGATGCCTTTCCTGGTCATTCCAACCAGAAGGAACCTAGGTATAATTTCTACAAAGAGGTTAGAGTGAGACAAATGCCCTCTTGTTTCATTTGTGTAAGAAATATATTATTCATTCCCTTCTCTCCCTTTCCCTCCCCTTCTTTTCTTTTCTTCCTTTCCTCCCTTCCTCTCTCCCTCCCTCCCTCCTTCTCTCTCTCCTTTCTCTTTCTGTCTGTCTCTTATAATATTCTTGGTAGTTCTTTTTAAAGTACTTTGAATATATCTTCTCGTATCTACAAAACTTTGCTGGAAAAATCTGTCCCTTATTGTATGAACTTTCTGTTACATGTGATCTTTTGCTTTTTGCAAATCCTTTATCACTGAAATTTGGCATTCATTACGATGTCCTTGGGAGTAGGTTTCCCTCTGAGTCTTTTCAAGATGGGTCACTGTATTTTTGAACCTCATTTCTGTCTCCTGGAACTCTTATGATGTAGGTAGTGGTCCACTTGATTGTATTCAATAAATTTCTCAGTTTTAACTCAATTGTTCTTCTTCTCCCTGATGTTTTTAAATAACCACCTTTTGAGGTCCTTGATTCTCTTCATTTGTATCACAAAGCTCTCTCCTGAATCTCCTCTATGTGAGCCCTTTAATCAGGTTTTCTGTGTCTCAGCTCACCATTTTGTTCTTTCCTGTGTGTCTGAGCCCTGTTTAAGCATAGACATCTTTAGGATCTTTTTACAATGGGTGTGCTGGAGTCTTTATTGTGTACTTCATATCTCTCCAGTTCTTTTGACTAAGGATCCGGAGCCTTATTTTATACTTCAGGGACATTTTTCCTTTTTTCTTTTCTTTAATTAAAAATTTTTTAGTACAATATTTTCTCATTTTACATATCTATTCCTGTACCCACTCCTTCCCCTCCTCTTACCCCACCCTTCTCTCCCCTACCCCACACACTCCTCAGAAAGGGTAAAGTTTCCCATGGGCAGTCAACAATTCTGACACTTCACATTGAGGCAAGACCAAGACCGTTCCTCCTATATTTAGGCTGAGCAAGAATGTGCCAGTTCAAGCCCTAGGGATAAATACTGGTCCCACTGCCAGTGACCCTCAGATTGCCGAAGCCTCATCACTGTCCATACCCCCCATTCAGTGGCCTAGTTTGGTCCTATGCAGGTTCCCCCACTATCAGTCCAGAGTAAGTAAGCACTCACTAGCTCAGGTCAGCTGTTTCTGTGGGTATCACTATCATGGTCTTGACCTCTTTGCTCATATTATTGCTCCTCCCTCTCTTGGACTGGTCTCTGGTAGTTCATCCCAGTGCTTCACTGTAGATTTCTGTATCATCAGTTGCTGGATGAAAGTTCTATGATGACAATTTCATGTAGGGATCTTCGTATTTAAAAAAAATGCTATTTCTCCCATTCATTAGAGATTGTTTCATAGATGGTCAACCTTCATTAATTCTGAAACTTTGGAGAGGATGCATCTTACATGTGTGCAATTCCTCAATTAGAGAGTCTGGCCCATTTCCTTCTCAGGGACTTGCAGTCCCTCCTTTTCTTGTTTATTTTGCTTTACTAGCAGCAAATTCTTTGGTTCTACAATGATGAACTACCACACTTTCTTTGTTCTGAGTAACCATGACATTTAAACATTGTTGAGCTCCCATTCAGTGTCTTCAGCTGGGAACAAATGCTAGCCCATGGTATATGTTTCCCATCCTGTATACACTTTTGAGGAAGAATCCTCAAGTCTGGCCCCTCCGTAAGCACTTGCCAAAACACCTGTCGTAGCTGGCTGCAACTTTCTCTTTTTAGCTCTATAACCAAGGCACATAAGCTTGCTAAGGATGTCAGTAATCTCGATTAGACAAGACAGAAACAGAACCCGGGGCAGCACTCCAAAGAGGTGGAAGTTTGAGAGCACATTTCACTCTCTCATTCTTCTTAACATAGGCTTGATTAGTGAGCTGAGCGTTCTCACAGGGCCTGACAGCTGTGTTGAAGGGAAAATGACATTGCTCTTCTTCCCCACTCAGCCATTCTCATCTGTGTGCTTACTTTGGGTGCTGTCAGCTTTTAATTGAATTTTAATAATCTCATAGTGATGATTATTTCCATAAATCATGGCTAAATTAATGTTTCGGTGGTGAGCAAGGATTGGGACTTTAGATGTCATCTTTCTGACGTCAGTCCTTCCACAGTGCTTTGACTTTTAAAGTCACTATTTAGTTAATTTTATCTGCTAATGTTTTCTAAAATGACTAGAGTAAGGCAAAATTAAAAATATCGTTGGGTTGACAGGTGAAGCTGGATTTGCAAAGTTTCGTTATGCACAAAGTGGGTGCATCATTTTAACCTCAGCCATAAAAGTTATGATTGCTTATGTTTCACACACAATATGCTTCCTCATATCAAGTTGTCAAAAGCTGATATCGTTGTGACCTGTTTACGAGGAGTTGGCATTCACCACCTATTTTCATAAATCCAGATGTACCAGGTTGTCTGGGTGCTGGGGGGGGGTGATCCACCTGGAGCTCACAGCCCATAACTCAGAGTTGAACATAGCACTGCTCCTACTGGCAGCTATAATGGGGTGAAAAATGTGGGAAGATACACTCGTTAAATTAGGTAAGCTGGCAATAGCCATAGTAATGATGCTTGCAACATGTTCCCCAACTCTGCTGGAATATCTGTAATCACAGAACATTCAGAGCACATCACAAAAGGAAGAATTAAAATCTTCCCACTGTAAGAAATTGTACAACATTCTATTAAAAAGTCACAGGTTGTTAAAGGGAGTAATTGAATACAAAGCTTAAAGACACAGGCATCAAACACAGTCTAAATTCAGACAGCCCACTGTGTATTCATTTTTCCAAAACATTTATTTTTGTTTTGTGTGTATGACTGTTTTCTCTGCATGTACTTTGTGCATTCCTGGTGCCTTGAGAGGCTAGGGGAGAATACTGGATCCACTGACACAGGAACTACAGATGGTTGTGAGTTTCTATGTGGGTGCTGGGAACTGAACCTGGGTCCTCTGGAAGAGTAGGCATGTTCTTAACCACTGAATCATCTCTCCAGCCCATCACCACATATTCTTGATGAGTATTCTATACCTGTATAAAACAATGCATTCTTCTATAACAAATGAGAGATGATCTAGCTTTTTGTATATGAAGAAGCTTTTTAAGAATGCTCAAGTACTTTGATTTGCACTTTCCTGATGATTCAGGATATTGAGGAATTCCTTAAATGTCTTTCTGCCACTTGAGATTCTTCTGATTAGACTTCTCTGTTTACCTCTGTACCCCATTTTTAATTTGATTATGTTGTATTTTGATATCCAGTTTTCTGAGTTCTTTATATATTTTGGAGATCAGCCTTCTGTCAGATGTGGGATTAGGTAAGATCTTTTCCCATTCTGTAGGCTGTTGTTTTGTCTTATATACTGTGCCCTTTGCCTTACAGAAGCTTTTCAGTTTCAGGAGTTTCCATTTATTGATTTTTCCTCTCAGTGTTTGTGCTACTGGTGTTATGTTCAGGAGGTGGTCTCCTGTGCCAATGCATTCAAGGCTACTTCCCACTTTCTCTTGTATTAACTTCAGAGTAACTGGATTTATGTTGATGTCCTTGATCTACTTGGACGTGAGTTTTGTGCATGGTAATAGATATGGATCTATTTGCAATCTGTTACATCTTGATATCCAGTTACGACAGCACCATTTGTTGAAGAGACTTTTCTTTCTTCATTGTACCATTTTGGCTTCTTTGTCAAAAGTGTTCATAGGTGTGTGGATTAAGGTCAGAGTCTTTGATTCAATTCCATTGGTCCACGCTTCTTTTTAGCCAATATCTAGCTGTTTTTATTACTGTAGCTCTATAGTAGAGTTTGAAGTCAGGGATGGTGATGCCTCCGGAAATTCATTTATTATACAGAATTGTTTTAGCTATTCTGAGTTTTTTGTTTTTCAATATGAAGTTGAGTGTTGTTCTTGCAAGATCTGTGAAGAATTGTGTTGGGATTTTGATTGGGGATTGCATTGAATCTGTAAATTGCTTATAATAAGATTGCCATTTTTGTTATGTTGATCCTTAATTGATCAATATCCTTAATAATCAGGGAAATGCAAATCAAAATAACTTTGAGATGCCATCTTATACCTGTCAGAATGGCTAAGATAAAAAACACTGATGACAGCCTATGTTGGAGAGGATGTGGAGTAAAAGGAACACTCCTCCACTGCTGGGGGGAGTTCAATCTTATATAGCCACCTTGGAAGTCAGTAGTCAGTTTCTCAAAAAATTGGCAATCAATCTACCTCAAGACCCAGGTATACCACTTTAGGGCATATATACCCAAAGAATACTCAATCATTACACAAGGACACTTCCTCCATAATGTTCATAGCATTGTTATTTGTCATAGCCAGAACCTGGAAACAGCCTAGATGCCCCTCAATTGAAGAATGGATAAAGGAAATGTGGTACATTTACACAATGGTGTATTACTCAGCAGCAAAAAACAATGACATCATGAAATTTGCAGGCAAATGAATGGAACTAGAAATAAGAAAAAAAAACATTCTGAGTGAGGTAACCCATACTCAGAAAGAAAAACATGTTCTGTACTCACTAGTAAGTAGATATTAACTGTAAAGCAAATGATTACCAGACTACAATCCATAGCTCCAGAGAGGTAACAAGGAGGGCCCTAAGAGGGATGCATGGATCTACCTGGGAAGGAGAATTAGATGAGATCTCCTGGGTAAACTGGGGAGGCAGTAAAGGAGAGGGGAAAGGAGATGAGAACATGAGGGCATAGGATGGTCGAGGTGGGGAGGGATGGAATAGGAGAGCAATGAAAGATATCTTGCTAGAGAGAGCCACTGTTGGGTTAGGGAGAAACCTGGTGCTAGGGAAATTCCCTAGAATTCACAAGAATGACTCCGATAAGACTCCTAGCAATAATGAAGAGGGTGACTGAACTGGCCTTTCCCTGTAATCACATTACAACTATCATCATAGGGCCTTCATCCAGTAACTGATGGAACCAGATGCAGAGATTCACAACAAAGCACTGGGCCAAGTGCTCCAGAAATCCAGTCAAAGAGAGGGAGGAGGGAGCATGTGAACAAAGCAAGTCAAGATCATGATGGAGAAATCTGCAGAGACAGCTGAACCAAGTTTGTGGAAAATCATGAACTCTAGACTGACAGCTGTGGAGTCTCCATGGTACCAAACGAGGCCCTCTGTATGTGAGAAACAGTGTAGAAACTTGAACTATCTGAGGGGATCCTGGCCATAGGATCATCAACCATCCCTGGTGCATGAGCTAGCATGTTGGAGCTCATTCTATGTGGTGGGATGCCATGCTCAGCCTTAATGCAGGGAGGAGGTGGGCTTGGAGGCTTGGTCCTGCCCCAGCTTAATGTGCCAGACTTTGTTGACTCCCCATCAGAGCCCTTACCTGTTGGGAGGAATGTATGGGAGGTGGGAAGGCAAGGCGGGGGTGGGAGGAGGGGTGGAAGGGAGAAGTGTGGTTGAAATGTAAAATGAAATTAAAAAATAAATTAATAAAAAAGAATGCTCAAAAGTCTTTAAAAGTAAATCTATACACTATTCACGAGGAATAAATGAGATTAATAGTATGTTGCATGAAAATGAATTTTCCTTGAACAAGAAAAATAATGAAGAAATAGTATGGCAGTTACAATATGTCCTTTCCTTGGCAGAGAGCAGGGAAGTAGGAAATTAACACTCATTTTGAATGTTTACTTTATGCTGATGCATTCTCTAATTGCATCTTGCAATCTTTTATTTATACTTGCCTGTCATCATTCAGGAAGTTTTCAAATCTGTGAATCCCCACCTGGGATCTCGAGGCCATGCCGTTGTAATTAAGGTCAGGTAACATTCAGAGGGAGTACTATTCAACTCCATCCTTTATGTGAAGCTCCTCATACCACCCTGGCAAGTCCAGGGCATTGTATACACAGCTTGCCCTATAGGCTAGATAGTTTGTATCTGCATGAGAGTACTTTGTTTCCAGGTCTGCCTGGATGCGGGGGGGTGGGGTGGTTGGGGTGGGGAGGGTGGGGGGTGTTAATGAAAGAGTTATTTTGTTGCTGTTGTTTTTGTTTTCATTAGCACAATGTGCATTAGCACAATGTGGTATAGAGGTCTTGTTGCCTTGTCTTGGATGGCAGAACAGCAGCAACAAAAAGTCAAGTATTTTTCATACACAATCATAAAGAAACACTGTACAGGGAAAATGTTGTCACAGAAGAGAGTGTTGCTGAGAACCAACAGAGAGCAGGTCATTACTGCTAATGAATGAAGAGGGGAAGAAAGGGATTTCAGAAGACCAGGGTGTTAGTTCCTTGGATAGAGGCAGAAACTACAAATCACCATGGAGATGGCAGGGGGTGGGGGTGACTTGTTTTGCTCTTTTCGGTTCAGGTCTTCCTTTGGGTAGGTCTAACTGAAAGCCAGCTAACCTGCCTTGTCTTCAGCATGACTACCTATTCAAGGCTGAAGGTTCCTAGCTCTTCTTACATTCTGCCCCAAAGCCATACAATTAAATTCTTGTAACTCTGCAAGCATTGTTTTCTAATAAAACTAGCAAAGACTATAATCAATTAAGGAGAACATCACTAAGTGTTACACACAATGTACCATGTGAATTTGCCTGAAATTGCTGAGGCAGGCCTCTACTTTCTTTCAGAGACCAGATTCTATTACCTGCATTTGTCTATCTAGTTTTTTTCTGTATTAATTTAGTGTTTGCTGTGGCTCCTAACATGTATTGGGACTTACATAACTTAAATAAAACCTAACAACATGGAATTATTAAAGTTCACTGAAATAAATTTGGAACAAATATTATAAAGCAAATGTTCTAAAAGTGTCACATTAACTTAAAGGATTTTCATTTCTGTTTAGAGAAACCCATCTAGAGGACCACTGGCTTTTATGTATGAATATGCAGATTGCATTTGCCTTGAGAGAGAGGCCAGATGACTAGAAAAGAAATAAAAATTATTATGTTATTGCTTTACCCCAGAAAGTTGGGGAAAAGTGAAATAATGGCTTAAGTTGGAATCTGTGCAAGAATTCTCATTAGAACTTTGGTTCATTTTCTCAAACATCTCTCAGCAGATGAAAAAAAGAAGGGAAGATATATTGAGGTAAATGTATGAGCTTAATCCAACACTAATAACAATTCTTTTTGGTACTTACAAAATCACATTTAGATCATATGATGTGAGTTACCCACTCTTTTCTCTATCTCATGCAAATGTAACTCTGTCAGTCTGCACAGAATTGTGGTGTGTAGCACGCAGTGCTCCTCTTGTTGGCTGCTCAGTCAGCTGCCATGATTTCCAAGATCTGATCATGCCACACGGTACTACTATAATTTGTTTATTCTGAAATTTAAAATTTAATATAACAGCCTCTCAACCCTTAGGATTTTGCAATTTAGAACAAGAAAATAAAATCACATTCAATTTTCTTTTAAATTTTCAGTGGCAAAACCAATTTGATACTGATATTTATCTGGTTTTGATGCCCAAGCCAGACAGAACCTTTTATAGCATAACTCCCATAAAACTTGGCCTTTATTTTAGCATAATATCACAAAGCCATACTCACTTTTTTGCATTTTCTCATATTTATAAGGTATATTTACCCATTAAAGATCAAGTTATTTGCTATATAAAAACTTTCTAAAGAAAAAAGTCTCCTGAAGTGGCTTAGAGCATGGGCTGTGGCATCAGAGTCCTGTTCAGAGAGAGTTGTTAAATTCAGATTGGCCTCATGAACCTCTTAAGATCCCCATGCCCTCTGCCCCTCCTTTTACAAAGCTATAAAATGCAAAGAATGATTTATGATATAAAGAACCTTTCCAGAAAGATGGGTGTCCTATTGGAAGTTAAGTGTGTATACAAATTGAATTTTAAAATGAACACACAAAGTAGAAAGGCTGTTTTTTTGGTTTTTTTTTTAGAACTGAAGACTTACATCTCTGATTCTGAGGTGTATAAGAAAGCAGGTTGAGCAAACCATAGAGAACAATGCAGTAAGCAGCAGTCCTCCATGCTTCCACTTCAGTTCTGCCTGAAGCTTCCCACCCTGACTTCCCTGGATGAATGACTATAAGCTACCAGATGGAATAACAAACGCATTCCTTCTGGTCCTAGTCTTTATCATAGTGATAGAAAGCAACCTGAAGCACAATGGTTATGATTTTCTTCCTTTATTCTGGCAATATGTGATCAATTAATGAATAATCTGCTAATCGATTTACTTAAATGTTGATAGTCAGATAAACGCCACTTGTACACAGTACATTTTCTCTTTATTTATTGCTAGATTCATTTTGGTGCTATTTTATGTTTTTTGTGTACATGTTTGTGTATTTTTCTGCTTCCTAAACAAGATATGGTTCACTAATCTATTGTCTGTCTGACATCTATTATCTGTACCTGTCTATAATATATTTATCTCACTATCATATATCACATCTATTGTCTATTCATCCATCTGTATATATATACACACATACATACAGACACATATACATGTATTTAAATGTATAGTCACCAATGGGTTCTCCTTTATGAAGTTGGCTGATTATTAGAGTTTCCATGAAGTTTTCAGTCTTTGCTTACCACTTAATCAGGTGGCATTTTCTTCATGTAATAATCTATAAAGTGCATATTTAAACTATTATAAATTCATCAAGAAAATTCTGGAGCCATAGAAGTCTGGAGTTTGACTACTTTTCAGATACATCTTTAGCATGAAAAGCATAAAATTTGTAGAGAATCTTCATGAAGAGATCCTTTGTCTTTTTCTTTCTCTCTGTTTTTTTCTCTTTTTTATGGGACCTTTCAGAGCTTGATAATAACATTTAAGTATTATAATAAAGTGACTCACTGATACAACAGTCCCAAAACAAGATTCTTTTTATTTTTGTGCATAATTATTTAAGAACCTCTAAATGTTTACAGTGTGTTAAAAATATATGCAGGCTTGGGAGAGAAAGGAAAAAGGTTAAAGTCCTTAAAAAAAGAGAGAGTAGTTGGGTGTGGTGGCACAAACCCTTAATCCCAACACTTGGAAGACAGAGGCAGGCAGACCTCTGTGAGTTCAAGGCTTGGTGGCACATGTCTTTAATCCCAGCACTTGGGAGGCAGAGGCAGGCAGATCTCTGTGAATTCAAGGACAGCCTGGTCTACAGAGGGAGTTCCAGGACAGCCAACGATACACAGAGAACTTGTCTCAAAAGCCAAAAATTAAAAGTAAAAATAAAAGAAATAGAGGTTAAAATAAAGCCATGAAAAGATGGAAAACACAAAGAGAATCTGGATACCGTATATTATTATGCTCTCTTAGAATTGTTTGAATGCTGAGGAAGGAGCAAGAGTTGCCAAAATATATTTGTTTATAAATGCTGCTGAATTAATCCAAGACAGGTATTTTGAAAATACCTTGACTTCAAAATTGAAGTCAAAGGGTATGTTACTTTGTAGAAGAGGTTTTGCTTTTGCTTCCACAGGAAATGAGAGGCTGTGGATTCATTTTGAGTTAAGAAAAATCAGGTTTGATCAAGGAAGACCACCTGAGAAATCTCAGGTGGGAACAGATGGCCCAGATGTCAGAGTTCTACATCCAGAACAGATTCAAGATGCTGACTGAGATGATCAAGACTCACAGGATACTCCAGTCAGGACTTGATCATAATTTTAAATTTTCTTTAGGTCCCCTTAAGATTATCAGTGCCCCCCAACCAGCAGGAAGTAACCTGGAAAACTGTACCCACATTCCCAAAAAATGGACTATGGATATTTTCCTTTGTTTAGAATGTTGATTACAAGTTGTTATGGATAATGGTCAGGAGAAAAACTAAACAAAGGGTATTAGATTCAGAGTTCTTGTTTTTGTTTTTTTTTTTTTAAGAAGAGGAGGAAGTGGTGTGGGACAATGGTCTGTATTCTGTCAATTATATTTTAAATAAACGCTGATTGGCCTGTAGCCTGGCAGGAAGTATAGGCGGGACAACCAGACAGGAATTAGAGGTGGGTCAATGAGAACAAGAGAATTCTGGAAAGAAACCAAGTCCTAGTCTGCAGTCCAGACCCAGCCACAGAAGAAGCAAGATGAGACTACCTCGCCGAATAAGGTACCGAGCCATGTGGCTAACATAGAAGAGAATAATGGGCTAATATAAGTTATAAGAGTTATTAAGAAGTCTGAGCTAATGGGCCAATCAGTTTATAGTTAAAAAAAAGAGAAAAACACCTTTATATTTGGTCTCTAAACTAGCTCAAATTTTTAGTACTATTTGTTATTCTGCTGATAGTATCACTTAGCATGGCACTGACATCTGTATAGCAGCTGACAAGAGTTTCCTGGCTGTGCAGCATAAAAGGGGCCACCCCCTGGCAATCAGAGGCATTGTGCCAAGTACAAATGACATCCTTTTACAAAGCCATCAATATTTTCACTTAGTTTCAACTCATGATTTTATCTGATCTCAATTCTTCCCAAAGCCTTCACAGGGCCTGGGATATTATGCTTATAAGAGATGAATTTTGGAAGTATACATTCAAAGTCTAGTACCTGTGTCTATATCAAAATACACATACATATGACCGAAATGAACAGGAAAAAATGTAGAAGATATATTTGAAGATATACTATACATATAAAAGGTATGAGATAAGCTATCTCCTTGTCTAAATTTTAGTATTTATGGATATTGAATTGAAAGAAATATATTTCTCTAAAATGTTTTTTTGCCAGTTTTGACACAGTATTAGAAAATTTATTACTGGCATGACAGGGTCTTACCCATTGTTTACATGGAAGATATAAAGAAAAAACTTTGTAATTTTGATTTTTCTTTTTGTGAATTCTCCAATTTCTCTATACACATAAAAATACATCCGTTGATCCTCTGGTCATTTTGGCTTTTGAATCATTTTCTCCCCTCACCCATTTTTGAAAAAGAGTTAGTTTCTGGTAATCACTATGTATACTATGGCATGGTAGCAGAATTTTGGTAAAGCTCCAGCAGATATGATGAATTACATTAGAATTCCATTCCACTAACATTCTTTAATTCTCTTCTTCTTCATATTTAACTAACAATACAAAAATATTAGTGTTAATATATCATTTCACCCTAAATTATCTCTGCCCCTTCATAACAAAAATGAAAGCATAGTGGAATTCCCTTTGTGATTCATTCCACAAATCTTAGTTAACTCAAAATTATAGTTACTTCATTTACAAACTTAGAATAAAAATTTAGTCTTTCTGTACTATTTAGATATAAGTCAAGCATCAATATTCAGAGTCCATACATGCCTAGCATGCAGTTGTCTTCTGTGTATCAATATTCAGAGTCCACACATCCCTAGCATGCAGTTGTCTTCTGTGTATCAATATTCAGACTCCACACATCCCTAACACGCAGTTGTCTTCTCTGTATCAATATTCAGAGTCCACACGTCCCTAACACACAGTTGTCTTCTCTGTATCAATATTCAGACTCCACATGTCCCTAGCATGCAGTTGTCTTCTCTGTATCAATATTCAGACTCCACACATCCCTAACACGCAGTTGTCTTCTCTGTATCAATATTCAGAGTCCACACGTCCCTAACACACAGTTGTCTTCTCTGTATCAATATTCAGACTCCACACATCCTTAACACACAGTTGTCTTCTCTGTATCAATATTCAGAGTCCACACGTCCCTAGCATGCAGTTGTCTTCTCTGTATCAATATTCAGACTCCACATGTCCCTAGCATGCAGTTGTCTTCTGTGTATCAATATTCAGAGTCCACACATCCCTAACACACAGTTGTTTTCTTTGTGTCAATATTCAGAGTCCACACATTCCTTAGGATCCTTATTTCTCTGTTGAGAACTACACACAATGACAGTGGCCAATGACTTGTTTTGGGTTCTTAGCTCCATTGTTCTCACAAATCAGGGGCAATCACAGTGTTCACTGGTCTATGAATTAAACAGTATATATTGTTTATGACATGTTCTTGCGACCCTACAACTCATAAATTTTCTCCATAAAAATAAATTGTGTTTTACTTACTTAAATGGAAGAATTTTAATTTCTGTTAACATAATGGCATTTTAATGTCCTTTGTTTGGGAAGATGAAGCTTAAAATGAAATGGTGCATATTGAAAGGCAGGTCCTCTTTGCAGAAGTGATTGGATCCAATGGCTTGTTCTTAACTGTGAGCTCTTTTCTTATGTGCACTAAATAGCCTCTGGACTTAAAGTTTCATTGCACAGTGATAATAATCATCAAGCTTTTTACTCAATATAAAATGTCATTCAACAACACTATGTGACCATAATGACTGAAATTTTGGGTTGCTCTTACTTACAATTACAGTTTAAACAGGCTTTACTACTTCAGGAAACTGAGACCTGACTTTGTGATGCTTTTGATATTATCCAGAATCTTGTTTGGTTAATAAAGTTTCTTTCCTTGAAGGAAAAATGGTCAGTTTTAATGCACAAGGAAGACAGTGGTCTCAGTTTGAGTTTAAACTTTGCCCAGTCAGGTGTAATTCTGTATTGAAATGACTTTCTCAGCCAAAATTTATTTTTTTCACACTATAAAAGAGATCTGAATATTGGGTAGCTGTATACCTGATATGGTATATATAAAGTATAGAGCATACAGACAAAATTTACAATGGAATAAAGAAATCATCTTCAACAAATGGTGCTGGCATAATTGGATGTTGCATGTGGAAATAGATACATATCTATTGCCCTGCACAAAACTCAAATCCATGTGGATTAAAAACCTCAACATAAATCCAGTTACACTGAACAATATAGAAGAGAAAGTGGGAAGTATCCTTGAACACGCTGGCACAGGAAACTACTACCTGAATATAACAGGAGTAGCATAAACACTGAGATTAACATTAATATATGGGACCTCCTAAAACAGAAAAGCTTCTGTAGGGTGAAGGACACTATCAATAAGACAAAATATCAGCCTACAGAATGGAAAAAGAACTCTACCAACCTCACATCTTAACAGAGGGAT
Source organism: Ondatra zibethicus (assembly GCA_004026605.1). Lineage (NCBI taxonomy): Eukaryota > Metazoa > Chordata > Mammalia > Rodentia > Cricetidae > Ondatra > Ondatra zibethicus. The sequence goes on along the minus strand of PVIU01007616.1, from coordinate 46,400 downwards.
GACCTCCAAACTATATAAGGAGCTCAATAAAATAGACATTAAATACCAAATAATTCAATTAAAATATGGGGTACAAATCTAAGCAGAGATTCTCAACAGAAGAATCTCAAATGGCTGAAATATACTTAAAGAATTGCTCAATATCCTAGGTCGCCAGGAAAATACATATCAAAACATCTCTGAAATACTATCTTACACCTGTCAGAAAGGCTAAGATTAAAAAATACTGAGGATAGCTTATATTGGAGAGGATGTGGAGCAAGGAAACACTCCTCCACTGCTGGTGGTAATACAAACTTGTATAGCCACTTTGGAAATCAATATAGTGCTTTCTTAGACAATTGGGAATCAATCTACCTCAAGATCCAGCAATATCACTCTTGGGCATATACCCAAAGGATACTCAATCATACCACAAGAATACTTGTTCAACTATGTTCATAGCAGCATTATTTGTAATAGCCAGAACCTGAAAAAACTCAGGGAATATTATGAAAGAGGAGATGGAAAGATTGTAAGAGAGAGAGGATTAAGAAATTCATTATAAGAGTATTTTTCCTACTGTCAGAATTGCACCCATGAAGTCTCACCAACATGAGATGAACATGAGCTGAGCCAGGACAAGAAAAATAGACAAACTTGATAGACAAAAGCCTGTAAGGCCTCAATGCTCCACAGGCAACTAAAGAATGCTGAGTTTGAAGAAATAGTCTTCTCCAGAGAAGACACTTCAATTGGTCATCCAAAGCTAATGGTCCCTGAAAAAATACATACAAGTAACATTTTACAGATTGAGCTAGTTGCATTTGGGAAATATCTATGCATATATGTTGAATTACCTCGGGTCGAGAAATAACCAGTCTAGCTAAAAAATAAAAAAAATATATTTTTTATTTATTATAAGAGGCAAACTCATGAAACAGGAACAAGAAGTCCAAGATTAGCTGTGCTGTGAGGGAACCACAGAGAGAGCAAACCTGGGCCACACAGCATTTTTCTCCAGGTCCCAGAAAGCCACATCCTAACTTGGTTCCACCTCTTAAAGATAATTGGTTGACAAAAATACCCTATCATCTCCCCCTTTTGGCTAAATAAGAGTGATACAAACCCAATATGAAACTATATACCATAGGAACAGATATCAAGTATAAAATTACAACCAACATAAATAATATTAAACAAGGAACACATGATAAATATTTTAATGAAAATTCTATTCTAAAGAGTCTAAGTCTTGTATTGGAAATTGAATTTGCTAAATCATAAGAGGAAGGTAACTAAGACTATCTAATCTTCAACCCCATCCAAGGGAGATAATATTACTTGAGTAGACAGGAAGTACAATCAAGCAACTTCTAAAGTGAGCAGTATATGATAGAGACAATTGGCTGCCTGAGCAATCACCCAAAGTATCATTTGCAATGTTGAAGCAACCAACTTTGGCTAAGGCCTAGAGTAACTGACAGACCATTTTTAGAGGCAGGAAAACTTTCAGAACCATCTTACCCTGTCTTGGCAAAGTTTGGCAGTCTTTTTCCTTGTATCCTGCTTATCCAGTCTGGATACCATGTACTTTGTCAGTGGTTGAGGTATAGACAGTTCCTAACCCAAAGGCTAATTGTGCCAAGAAGAAAACAAACTTCAAGTGGAGTGTCTTTGGTGCTCAACATTCTCTCAGGAATAGATTGGTGCTGTCAGGAGGATTCATGTCTCGTGTCAACAGAAACCTAAACTATTTAAATGTCATGTTCTACAGATCCTTGAAGTGGTTAAAGATTACCTATCTAGGCAGAATATAATCTTTGTGTATCTAAAGAACCAATTAATCTGACTATATGTATAACAAACATGAATAACTATTGACCTATAAGGGGCAAACTCATGAAACAGGAACAAGAAGTCCAAGCTCAGCTGTATTGAGAAGGAACCACAGAGAGAGCACACCTGGGCTGCACAGTGTTTTTTCTCTGAGTCCCAGAAAGTCACACCCTAATTTGGTCCCACATCTTAAAGATAATTTGTTGACAAAGATTCCCCATCACATATACAAATATGCATGTAACAACAATTAATAGAAAGAGGCCACAGATCCAAAAGAGGCAGAAAGGATATATGTGCAAGTTTGGAGAAAGGAAAGGGAAGGCAGAAATGATGTAATTGTATTATAATCTCAAAAATTAAAAAATTTCTCCTCTGACCTTGTCTTAGAGTACTACTGAGACTGTGTCAAGTTGGAAGCTTTTAAATTTTCATCAGGGTTATAAAAATCAGCTTTTGTTTGTCAAATTTCTCTACTAATGGTGTAAAAGCATTCTTCATGTTTTAGAAAATCAACATCTGAAATATATAAATTATTCTATGTAATAAAAATAAATATGCCAATTATTTTGTTATTGGTAGCGAGACACATTATATAGGCAAAGAGATTATTGAAGAATATTTGTGGAAATAAAAAAAATCTATAAATTTTGATATGAAATGAAAAAAAGGAAACAGAACTAGCATGCACTGTCTCATCTTCCTGAGAAGTACTGTGTTAAATACTTTAGTTGAATCATTTCAATTAGTTAAAAGGACTATTTCCAGAAATATAGGTAAAACTAAAACTGAGAGTAAGTTTTCTGCTTGTCTCATATTTGATAAAAGTAAGAAGATGCTACAACAAGGCTTCTCTCAGGCCTGTACTGCTGCTTTCCTTCCTCCCTACAGAATGTGCAGCTGTTTGCATGCTAATAGTCCAAATCCATAATGGTATTCTTCTTCAAAGTCTGAAAATATAAAGGGAAGGCAACATTTTTTTGGAAAAGATGAACAGCAAAGACAGTCAAAGAACAGAACTAGGAATCTTCAAACACATTTATCTAGTAGCTCAAAATCTTTCTCAACAAACTAAGTGACATCCATCAATAAACATCACAGCAAAATCAAAACCAAGCCGTTAGATGTCCCATTGTACATAAATGATCACAGAGAAAAGACAGTTTGAAAAGGAAGTAAGAAATGAAGACAGAGATGAAAAGAAAAAAGGAGGGAAAACAGAATGTTCTCCCAGTTAATATGAAGTCACTGTTAACCTTCATACCAACAAACAAGACAAGTGACATATGAGGAGAAATGAGAGTCTAATTTTACTCATAAACTTAGTTGAAATATCATGAATAAAATATTAGCAAACTAAATTCAGTCAGGTATAAATATTTATGTCTTTCATAATCAATATAAGTTTATTCCAGGAATGCATGGTTAGTTTAACTTTAGGCTGTCTATTATTATAATTCCTCCAATGAATATATTAAAAGAGAAAAACAGTATTACATGCATTTTATTTCAATATATTCAGAAATATTTTCAATAAATATAACTTTGACACTTTGATTTCCAAAGGCTTGAAATACCTGGATTTATTTATTCCTATGTATTAGGTACTTTCCTTATTGTTGAGCAAAAAATTTCCTCACAAAGCAACTGAAGATCAGAAGAACTTACTTTGTCTGAATGGTCAGAGGAGCACAGTGTATCATGGCAGGAAAGGTAGGGAGCATGGAGCATCTTGTCCCAGGATGCCATGCACAAAGCAGAGAGAGAATGAATATCTGTGCTCAGCTGGTTTTCCTTTCCTTTTTCATTCAGTTCAGGAGTCCTGCATATGGGATGATGCCTCAAAAACTGAGAGTGGGTCTTCACCCTCAGTTAAACCTCTCTAAAAACTTCCAGGATCGCCTAAAATTATGCATCACTAATGTCATGCACATCTCTTAACAATGTCTACCTGTTTCTATTTCTTTAGCAGTTATAAGTCTATTTAATTTGCTTATCTGGTCTTGACTTAATTTTGGTAAATGATATTTATCCAGAAAATTGCCCATTTCCTTTAAGTTTTTTAATTTTGTGAAATACAGGTTTTTAAAATATGACCTAACAATTATCTGGATTTCCTCCATGTCTGTTAAATTCAATGCAACAAAACAATTAGACATAATTGGGACTATTAATATAGTTGTAAAATCATTCTTTTTATCTTTGTTTTTAGTAATTAAGAATTAATCTCATTTATCAAATTTAAATCTTATATACTTGGAGCAATATTTCTTGTTTGCTTTCTTTGTATTTCCTTCATTTTGCAGTTGTGTTGCTTGAATTGTTGGATACGTTGGCTCCTATGATCATCCTCAAACTTAAAAATGTATTATGAGACATTTTCTGAGTCTGAAGTAGAGTGACTGCACCATGTGATCTTCAAATGACCTTAAGAAGAGTTAAATCCTCTCTGAGCCACAAATTCCAACTATAAGCTGTTTATAAGTGTCAAAGTCAATACAAAATGAAAGGGATTAAAAGCAAGGATTAGGCAGAAATGAGCCAGCAAACAGGAAGGAAAATGAAGTCAAGCTTTAAGATACTATCTAAATAGTGGAATATAATGTAAATAAACTAAGGTTAAACAGATATGGGTCATCGAACTTTGAAAGCTGTAGTTAATCCATAAATGTGACTTCTCAAATAATAAAAACCATGTATTAAAATGTAATAAGTAATGGTTGCTACTAGAAATGTGTAAAAAAAATGGGAGAGTTCACTTATTTACGAACATTTTCTAGATCATGAAATTAACTTATTTTCTACAAAGAAGGAAGGAATTAGTCATCATAATATGCCAGTTTTAAGTTACATATTGCATGTTGGAAACAATAAATAACTACACATTTAAAATATACTGATCAGATATTGTCTAAAGTATAAAACTCAGTTTTCAAAAGTACAAGTACTAAATTCTCTAATTTGTTATTTTATTGCTTTAAAAACTGAAAAAAAACAATACAAATTAAAAATATTAGAAAGAAGAAATTTTACTTTTTGACAATTACTCTCTTAAAATGGTATTTCATTCATTAGTCTTATCTATGTAAACTGGGATTCTGTGGAACAAGACAACCTATTCTTACTGGGGTGGAGCTGATAGCTTGGAAGAGAAGAGGGCACTTACTCATTCATTCATCCAACTGCTCAGCAAAAAGACAAGCGTCAAGTACTCAAAGGTGAGAACACACAAGGACAAGCCACACAGAACAGTGACTTAAATACTAGGACACATGAAAGGGAAGATTAATAGAAAACAGTTTTCTGGAGACTAACATCAGTAAGGTGGGATTTATATAACACATGCTATAAAGCATTAATCAGAAGTACATGAAATAACAGTGAGAGGTGTAAAAGATTAATTTGTGTATGAGGAGGCTCGGCATTGAGTTGATTTTAAATTCAACAGCTACTGATCGACTGTGTAGCATTTCTAGGCTGTCTGGTGCTGTAAGAACAGTGTTCGGCCACACACCATCACTGTTGTGGGAGAGCTACAAAAAGTGTCTAAGAAGCACAGCTTTGTGAAACTGTTAGAGGGATGGAAGAGCCATTGTTCTGTCATAAAATCCCCAGAGAACACTTTAGATAACTGAAAGTTTAAAATGTCACAAAAGAAAAGGGGAATCTTTCGGGGGCAAAGTCAGCCAAAAAAGTCTGGTAAGACATAGTAAAGGTTTTGGATTTTGACGTTGCGTTAATGTTGGGCTTTGTTGATACCTGAGGAGGATACAGACATGACCAGATTTAAAAATGAGACGAATGCTGGATAGAGAGAGTGTGATCCATTGGACAAGCTGATTGGGAGTTTGAGCAGAAGATCCCATGACAAAGGTCAGGGCTTCAGGGAAGATAAGAGCAGCAGGATGGAAGATGTCCCATTATCTGAGTCAGGAGAACTGTGACCTGATACCATCAGACATCTGCCAAGCCTTAAAAACAAACTTTTTGGACACATTCTTATCTTCAGATCTCAGAGTATAATGGAAAGGGAAAAAGAGGAGTTATTAGGGTAGGATGCTGGTGCATCGATGCCCTGTGTGGTAAGCATATCCCATCTTCACCCTGGTGCGTGAATCATCAAAATAGCATCAACCCTGTAGCTACAAGTCAGAGCTTGTTTAAAATGAGAAAGGTTAAGTTTTCTTGGCCAAAATCTAAGGAACACCAACAACTAAGAGATCTGAGTTAAGACGTCTATAAAGAACCAAGGTAGAATGAGCAGTGAACAGTGTCAAGTCAATCTGTAGAAGAAGAGTGTCTTGTGAAAGATACAGTGGCAGCAGCAGCGGTGATCAGAGAAATCAGTATGACAGTGGATTAAAGCATCCTGGGGTTTTCAGTAAAGGTAAGCAGCCTGTGTCAACAATTCTCTCAAAAAGGGATCTGTTTTTAAAGCATGTAACACAGAACCCAGGAATAAAATATAACAAATTGAACTTTATGTCTATCAGGAAATTGGAAAATTAATACAGTACTTAAAATAAATATTTATTTAAAAGTGACTATAAATATGATCATAATAGATTAAGGACAAAAATGACTATCAGGAAAACAATCATCAATGAGAGCTTAAGGAGTTGTTAACTAGAGCCAGGTGGTGGTGGCACATGCCTTTATTCCCAGCACTTGCGAGGCAGAGGCAGGCGGATCTCTGAGTTCGAGGTCAGCTTGGTCTATAAGAGCTAGTTCAACAGCAGGCAGCAAAGCTACACAGAGAAACCCTGCCTTGAAAAATCAAAAATGAAAAATAAAAAAACAAAGATATTGACTATTATTAGTCACTAAAGTGATGAAATCAAGAATCAATTTTTAGCATTTTGATTAAACAAAATAACTTATTAATTACAGAATAAAGGTTGTCAGTAGGGCCACGTGTCACTTAATGAGAAATATGAACTTGAGGATTCCATCACTGTGAAAAGTTCATAAACTTCAAATCTCTAAACCAATACAAAAAAAACTCCCTCTTATAATTATGTTCTAGATAGTGCACTCCTGAAGCAGTGCATCAGTATGAATGCAGACAATTTTTTTATAAAGATGTGCAGGCATCAGGAAAGAAGAAAGATGAAGCAAATGTAGGAATAGCCACAGTCATAAGAGCTTTCTTGTAATGGGAGACTCTATTAAAGTTCAAGGTACTTTCTCATTAGTTACCAAATGCCTGACAGAAGGAACTTCAAGAATGGAAGGTTTATTCTGGTTCATAATTTCAGAATAGACCATCATGAAAGAGAAAGTGGGGAGCGGTCCATCCCTGTAGGTGGATGTGAGGTGGTGGTTTGCTCACAGGACACACAGACCATAAGCCTGAATCCTGATAGCCTCATCTCCTAAGTCCAACTTCTGTAGGTCAAGTCCTACCTTATAGGTTTTTTTTTTTTTAAGTCTTCAAACAGTTCTACAGCCTGGAAGCTTGTGGGGGCCACTGCAGTGGGAAACAATAAGACAGGCAAAGGGACAAGAAGAGAGATGCTGAGATACATCAATGCAGAGAACGGGTGGGTAGAGGCAGAACAGCACAGTCTGAAGCAAAGCAAAGCAGTTACACTGTAAGCAGAAACAGGAAGGAAAGAAACAGGTACACAAGCCAGAATAGTTGCAGACTTGGTGCTAAGAAATGGACACATTTCACATGGATCGTGTCTATATTCCCTATAGTTTTAGAGGAGTACTCTTAGCTGCTGAGAACAGAAAAAGTTGAAATCTAGTTAGATATGGAGTTAGGTAAGAAATAGTGACCAAATAAAATAGGAACAAGGGATCAATATTAAACTGTCAAAGTATCAACTCAAATTGTGTTAATCTATCGGTTATCTCTTTCCATTACCTGTCTATATAGGTGACTATAGGTCAATGATTGTGGAGAACAAAGATGAAGGAATTGAAAGTGTACTGGGTATATAGTAGGTTGGATGAAATACTAAAGAGTCAAAATTGGTTCAGAGTATAAAGAAAAGGAAATTTTGTAGAAAGAAAATGAACAGTCATCATAAGATCAGTCTGTGAGTGATAAATTTGTTATGATAATAGTGCACTACATTCTGCAAATATGTCAAAGATTCTGACTTTTCATATACAGCCCCACATAAGTCCACATTCAATCTTGACTTTTGGGCGGGGGGACACAAATGGATTTTCTTTAAAAAAGTAGACTTTGTTTATTTCAGAAGAGTGCTTAGTTTAGAACAAAGTGGAAGGCTAATTCTCATCTCTCACAGACCCTTAAACTCCCAAACTATTGAGAAAAATGTATAGCTCAATAAAATCAATAAAAAAATTAAATTAAAAACTCCCACACTATTCACTGCCCCATACCAGTAGGATTTGTTTCCTGTAGCTGATGAATCTACATCGACATACAAGTACCACTGAAGTCACATATCAGCTGTTATTTTTGAAAACCTATGTAATTTACCAGGCAGGCACAGTGGCATACATTTAATAACCCTCCTCGCTCAGGCAGCTGAGGCAGAAGCATCAGAGGCTCAAGGCCTAATAGTGAGACCTTTCTCTTTTTTTAAATTGATTTTTATTGAGCTCTACATTTTTCTCTGCTCCCCTCCCTGCCTCTCCCTTTCCCTTTAACTCTCTCCCAAGGTCCCCATGCTCCCAATTTACTCAGGAGATCTTGTCTTTTTCTACTTCCCATGTAGATTAGATTTATGTATGGTGAGACCTTTCTTTAACCAAGCAAAAATAAAATCTGTGGATCTCGACAAGTTTATAATCACTTGCATTTGTCATTACAGATTCTTAGGGAGTGGTTTCATCCTCTTATTCAACCATCATCAAGCTTAATGTCTCTGGTGATCACTGATGTGTTTACTGTCTCAAATTTGCCATTTCTAGAAACTCACAGAGTTAGAATAATGCAGTGTGTCTCTTCATTCTGACTCTTTTCATATTTATGCATTTAAATCTCTAGCTGACAGCTCATTTATTTTCATTGCTTCCCTATTCCTTTGATTGAATATAAGAGTTTGTTTATCCATTCACCTACTGAAAGACATCTCGGTTGCGTCCAACTTTGACCATTTATGAATAAAGTGGCTATGAACACCTGTGGGTCAGATTTTATATGATAAACACATGCTTAGCTTTGCCGAACTTGACACACTGCCTCACACAAATATTGAATCATTTTGCAGATCCCAGCTGTGAAGAGCCTTGATCTCTGTATCCTTAGCAGCACTGATGTTGTTTTAGATTTTTACCATCATGATAGGTATATATTCTCATCTCATTCTTTCAGCTAGAAGTTTCCTAATAGCACATAATGTTGAACATCTTTTCATATGGCTTATTACCATACATGAAATATATGTTACTTGAAGTATTTTATCACATATTTGTTCATTTTTTAATCAGAACATTTATTTCTTACTGTCAAGCATTAACTTTTTTGGTATTCCATCAAACCTTTTTAACAAATACTAGAAATTATTTCTCCACGATCTGTGATATATCTTCATTCTCTTAATAGTGCTGCTCACAGAAAGGAAATGTCTTCATTTTAACAAAGGCTAATGTATCAGCTATTATCTTTTATGGGCTACCTTTAGTGTTGTGTCTTAAAAGTCATTGCCAAACTGAAATTCTTCTGAACAGACAAACCACAGGTGGGGGCACTTAAACAATGGAATACATAAAAGAGGAACATAGACATAAATTCAGGATCGAGGTAAAGATGGATAAGAGAAATGTGTTTTCCACCATATAGTTCAAACTGGCAAATCAGTTAAGCTTTGAAACCTAAAATTGGCAGTGTCTTTAGGGAGGTAAAGGCAGCAGAGTTTAAGGGGAAGAGCAAGGCTAGGAGACCAGAGAATGAGTACCGTGTCTAACACTAGCACTAGGCTAGTCATATGGATATGTTTGAATCACTCAGCTCCAGTTCCACCCTTTCCTGTGCTATGTTTGAATTGCAACAATAAAACAAGATATTTATTGGCAAAGATAAAAATAAATTTTTATCACTTATGGGTGAAGCTTTTCTTTCAACTTTTCTTTAAGAGTTCTCAAGTAAATAATAACACAAAAACCCAAGCAGAAATTTATGTTATTTTTTGAAGTCTTTTGATGCTTAGTGGAGAAACTTAAATTTATATCAGATTTTCCCATTGTTCTGACAAAAAATACTGAGACCAAATTTAAAGTACCAGCTCTTGGGACAAAACATAGTTCAGTTTGGCAAAGCTGAGGAATTTACGCTGAGGAAATTAGACACTCTGTCACATAAGCTTCCTGTATCTCTCAGCAAAATTCCATGTCTTTGGTGTTTGGATCAAAACGCTCATTTTCTTGAATTGGGTAGATTAACTTTGACAATATATCATCACAATATCTCTAAATTTCTGAAGATTGAGAGAAAGGCAACCTTTGTCGTGGGTACACTTGAAACACTAAAAGTTCTAAAGAACTGACTCAACTAAACATTGCTTAATTTAATTGTTCTTCAGAGAGGATTTTCTAAGGTCGTGTTTCTGTGGTTGAGGTTGAATTTTCCCTGAAGGAATGTACATTTCTAGCCCTGTATACAAGAAGAAATTGACTTTCAGCTGAGATCAGAAGCCAGAGAAGATAGAAAAGCCCTTATTCCTTCCTCCTAGGCCCATATGGCAGCAAACTTGGACTGATAAGCACGGATGCTGTGAGTACTCACAGATGCATATAAATTGGTTAGTTCTGGTCAGGAGAGGTGGAACAAGGAGTCAAAGACTTCTCAGTTACAATGCTGAGAAGAATCAGGGCTCTGAGCCTGCAATCTCTATGGTTAGCTATTTAGAATGGGATTGCAAACTCTATATCCATGAATATGTTTAGTACGTACCTTTTGTTTTCACTTAATAAATTCAATAATACTGTGGTATATTATATGCTGTCAAAAAGTATTAGGAAGAACTTTCTTAAACTTGGTAAATGTCTTTTTGAGAACTTGCCCTTCTTTAAAGTCCTATATTATTTATTATTATTATTTTTAGCAACTTCACATCAAGGTAAGTTTTATATAGTTTCTTTAAATCTCTCTGTTCTCAACTTAACCTCTGATCAGGCTTTCTACAAGGACCATCAGTTCTGAGGAGTTCCACATGCTTGAATGTTTATGTATAAAGTTTATCATCATTTACCATTTATAGAATATCGCTGAGTTGTTCTGGAGTGCATACCAGGGACACAAGGGCTAAACTAATAGATCATCTTTGGGTTCTTAGACACTGGGGAATTGCTAACATTTTATGACCATTCTAAATACACTACTGGCCTGTGGGAAATGGTCTTGAATGGATGGAAAGGCTATCTGAACACAAGGCCATTTGGAAACTGATTATAATGAGTGTATGAATCACAGACAAAGTGTTGTCCGAAAACTAGGAATAAGAGAGCAATGGGTTAGAAAACCTCCCCACATGAAGTTTAGTATTGCAGAATTTTCCACGCAGTATCTATTAATTCATAGTCTGAAAGTGATAGAACAGTAACAATGACACATAATATAAGTTATAAGGGGACATTACACAGGTAGACTATAAGCAAGGCAGTGTTTCTTTTTCTGAGAGTAATAACCCATGTTCGGGATAAAACAAATAAGTAGATGGAACTGTAACAAAACATTATAACCTCTGAATGATGCAAATTATAAAAAACAACCTGCGAGTTTAGGTAAGGAAAAGCAGGGATGAAGATGTAGCCCAGAGTCTTGTCTTACATGCTTAAAGTTCAGTGGTCTGTCCACAGTACAACCACAAAACCAAGGCCACATGAACAAATGAAGAAAAGGTAACCCAGAGGAATCTTGGAGAAAGGTTCTGACTCTGGGAGATGCAGAAGAATCAACGGCATCCAGCCAGCCAGGCGTGATTGGATAGAAAGACTGTTACAGCTAGAAGAAAAGGCAGAGGCACTAGAGAACAAAAGTAGATGCATTGCAAGTTAGAATAGCCTGATTAATTACAGCATGGGTTCAAGGAAAGTATATTATAGTATGTGAAATGACAGGGTCTAGAAAGACGTTCTGAATACAATTCCAAATTGGTATTGATTATCAACTTGAAGCATCTAGAACTATCTGGGAAAAGTCTCAATGAGGAATTATCTACATTAGGTTGGCACATGGTTGTGATCATAAGGGATGTTTCTCAGTTGGGTTAATTGAACTGGGAAGCCTGCATGTAGGCAGTGCGATTTCACGTGCTGGGCCCTGGACTGAATCAAGAGGAAGGAGAAAGGAAGCTAAGCATGAACAAGCAAACACACTCACCATCTCTGCTTTTGACTGGGTGTGACTAGCTGCTTCTTGACTTCCCTACAGCGATGGACCATAACGTTGAGCTATGAGCTAAAATAAACCCTTTCTGCCCTAGTTTGCTCTTGTAATGGTTCATGACAGCAACAGAGAGGAAAATAGGACAGGTGGTAAACCGGGTGGGCACCAGATGCCAGAACTGTGGAAGAGTTTGCACTCACAAGTCATGTATACAAAAAACTGGATTATGGGAAATGGAAGATAAGAAGAAAATCGGGGGAATAGTGAAGGGGGTTTATTGTCACAGTTACAGAGGAGGAAGATGAAATCTCAACACACAGAACAGCAGCAGTTGATGAAAGGGCATTTCCAATTTCCCTCTTTCGAAGACTGAAGCTATTACAGCCATTTCTACTAGACTAGTTAGAAAGTGCAGTGCAGACATATTTGTACAAATAAAATGATCGAACCTGACAAGGCAATTTACAAGCTAACACTCTAAAGCAGAAAAATAAGCCCCTAATTCTAGGAAAAATATTGAGTGCAATTATGAGACAACTATATTTCAACCAGGAAATTTCCTAGTAAGGGAAAAAGATCTCCTGCACACTTGAGCCAAGAAATATAAACTCACTCATAGGAATTTGCTGAATTCTAGGGCTGCAAACAGTCTGGTTAGAGAATCTATGAGCACAGGTCAATGGTTGTAGAAGATTGAAGGGCAAGATTGTGGTTCTATAAAGCATCATGAAAATATGGAAGAAAAAGAGAAAATGGACTAGATCAAATCTGGATTTGAATTCTGATTATAGAGACCCCTGGTGACTTATATCATTGTCATTTACATAAAATTCCATTTCTGAGAAGTGAATATGGAAAACTGTAATCATGGGCTATTTATGTTCTAAAAATAGTACTAACAAATACAGGTAAAACTCTAACCCCAGATCATCTCATAGCTCTGTGGTAATGCATAACTTTAATCCCTGTACTTTAGAAGCTGAGGCTGCAAGATCATTAGTTTGAGTACAGCCTGGCTTACATAGTGAGGCATTATGTACAAAAATTGTATGAACTCACTTCCACAAATGTACAGAAAGTTAAGTATTTGCACGATAGGCAAACATCAGTAGAAAATAAATAGTAAACCATTTAAGTATGATTTCCAGTTTGGTGTGGTTAGTGGCTATCAGATCATTCTTCTTCTTTTTCATTCTTTGGCTGGTTCTCTTGAAGCTAACTGTGTCTGCTACTGAAGAGAGTTGTGTAAAGTGGGACTTGTGGGTGGCACCTTGTTACCCAACAATTACAGTCTATATTAGTTGTTTGCTTTCCTCATCACCGCTTGAACAAGACATTCTTGGTTCTCAACCTTCCTAATGCTGTGGCCTTTTAATATAGTTCTTCATTTCATGGTGGTGCCCAACCATAATATTATTTTCGCTGCTACTTTATAACTTTAATTTTGCTACTGTTATGAATTGTAATGTAAATGTCTATGTTGTCTGATGATCTCAGGTAACCCCTGTGTAAGAGTCATTTGACCCCCAAAGGGACCTCTACTCACAGGTTGAGATTCCCTGTTATAGAGCAAAAGGTAAAATTTTCATCAGAACTCTTCAATACCCTTAAAAGTTATTGATCATACAAGGAGCTCAAGCAGTTTCTCTCTCTGTACATGCATGTGTGTATGCAGGCCAGACATCAGACACCAGATACCAGTATGCTTCATGTCTCATTATATTGCTTTCCACTTAGTTCACTTGTTTCATTTAGTGTGAAGATAAGCAATTTGGCAAGATGGACTGGCCAATTAGCTCAAGGGATCTCCTTGCCTCTGTCTTCCTAACATGGCATGTGCTCCATGTCTGACATATTTTCGTGGACAATGAAGATCAAACTCAGATCCTAAAGCTCATTTGGTAGGTACTCTCCTGACTGAGTCATTTCTCCAACACTCAAAGAATTTTTTTAAAATGTGGAATGTATCTCCTGATATTTATGATGTTGTAAACATTTGTAGTATTTACAATTATGAAAAAGTGATAGAATCCATTAATCTGTGTAGACTCTTTAATCCTTAATCAAGCCCTTTAAATAAGGCAGAACTTGATTCTGTGACACTCAGTTTCCTGAGTGCTGGGATTGTAGGTACATGCCCTCATGCCTGACTCAGAAAATATCTTACCATGATTCAGGATATTCTTTAATAGTCTATAAAAAATCCTTGTTTCTCCAACTGTTTTTGCAGTATAGAATCTAAAATCATACTAATTGTATTTTTGTATTCCATTATATGAAAATCTACACCATTATCTTACATTTTGAGTGAACTGTTTCGCTTAGTACCTAATTTTGAAATATGATGTAGTGGTCATTTGCCCAGAATTCCTTGCTCAGTTTTATGAATCTTTCAGATATTGGAGCATTGGAGTATTTCATCAACATTACTATTAACAAAAGCCTGGTAACATCTTCCCTGGAAAGCGTTCAAGCTCTTAGTGGCAAGTAAGTTCCCAATTGTTCTAATTTTTACTAGAAACCTAAAATTTTACAATGTGCCATAAATATAGTCAGCTATTGTCCTTAATGGAATTATCTAATTTAAGATGTTTTCAGTGGAGGGGCTCATTTAAACCACATAGTTAACTCTGAATTGCAAAAACTGTATATTATGGAAGCCAAATGGAATTGGGAGAGAAGGACATAAGATCCACTTGAGCCCAAATCTTCGCACAAGATCATTCCTTGGGATCAAATACTCTACCTCTGTATGCAATAACACTCTGTTAGCCCTACATCCTACTTCTTCGTTCAAAATACTGAAAAACATTTCTACACAAAGGATATAATCTGTTGACAATCAATCAAAGTATTCTATCTAAAATTAATGCTTTTCTCCTTTATTCCTGGCACACTAAAGAGAAACAGCAGCATTTCATGTAAGCCAGTGACGGCAAATAGAGCACTGGAGGCGTCTACGGTGGAACATCACTGTCCTGATTTATGTGAGGACCACTTCCGTTTTACTTCTTCCTTTGTCCTCATGGTGCAAATGTCAACTCACGGAAAATAGACACAAATGCTCAAATAGAACCAAGAAAGCCAACACCATCCCAAAGGTCTGTGGTCAAAGAAGTGAAGTTATAGGTGAGTGGGGTCTGGATGTTGGTAATTGACTGTATAGAATGAGTTCTATTATGTTTCTATTCATATATACTGTCTCATTCCTCAGTCTGGTCCTCCTTCCTCCTCCTACTCATCCCTCTCTTTTTCCCTATACTCCCATCCACTGTTCTTAAGAGTTAGCGTTATTTAGTTTTGTATACCTTTGATGTGGGATGCCCCCTCTGTATGCTGTGAATATGTTTTATTGCCATTGGTTAATAAAGAAGCTGTTTCAGCCAACGACTTAGCAGAGCAAAGTCAGGCTGGAAATCTGAACAAAAATAAAGAGAGAGAGTAGGCGGAGTCAAAGCTCCCTAAGTAGAAGGACGCCGGAACAGAACCTTACCCGGTAAGCCACAGTCTTGTGGCGATACACAAATTAATAGAAATGGGTTAATTTAAGATATAAGAGGTAGCTAGGAATACACCTAAGCTATCGGCCAAGTAGTGTTATAGTTAATACAGTATCTGTGTGATTCTGTGAGTCTGGGCAGCCAGGAATGAATAAAAGAGCAGTCTCCGACTACATACTTTAATGAGTTTATTTCCACCATGTGCATGCCAGTGCATGAAGAGACCAGAAGAGGGAACTGGATCCCTGAACTAGAGTTACAGATGGTTGTGAGGCTCCTAATACGAATGCTGGGAACTGAATCTGGGTCTTCTTCAAGGACTATGGAATTCTTGTAACTGCTGAGCCATCTCTTCAGACCACCTTTTAGTTTCATGTATTCAATTAAAAATCTAGATTCTTCATCTGAGAGAAAATATGTGACATGTCAGTCATTTTGAAACTGACTTGTTTGGATTATTTTCCAACACAAATAACCATTTCTCCATTATGACTGAATGATATTCCATTGTACATATGTACCGTATTTTATTTAGTCCCTGATTGAGTGAAGTCTACACTAACTTGGCAGCTGCATTCAGTGAGGCCATAAGCATTGGAAAATGGGTGTCTCTATTGTGTGCTGACTGTGAGTCCTTAAGGTCTTTAAAAGATTGCCCTGGAGATCATGCATAAGCCAACTCCTCCATTAAGGCAGCTCCATACTGTGACATGAGAAGAATAAATTTCATTGTTTAAATCACTTATGAATGGTGTTTACTGTGTCAGTAAGACTCTCTAATATAGCAATCAATACTTTTAAAACTAAAACATGGAACATGAAGCTTATACTATTTGCTTAAGCCAAAATGGTAAGGAGTGAAGTGATAATAAGTTTTCATTTTGTCTGTTAAATTATTTCCTAGAACTATTCCCAGTGACAAGTGAGATGTAGGCCCCTGATCTCAGAGAATCTGACTCCAGGGGAGTCATGACGGAGGACAAACATGACCATATTTGTGACTTCTGTTGCTTTTTTTCATAATATAAAAGGGATAAGCTCAAGCAACAATTGTCAGGTATTTTGGTAGAAATAGTAGGAAAAAGAAATTCTATAAATATGATTCTTTGAAAAATATTAAACAATTACCTCCGGGAAAGATTTTTTCCTAGAAAAAAATTATCTATGAGACAAGGTCTGACAAAACTTGTCTTAATGCATGAGCAGATTAAAAGTGAGCCTTCTTGGCTGTATCTGATGTTCTCAATAACTGGAATTCAGAGGAAAAAAACATTAGATAGAGTCATTGACAAATGAAATCATTGACACTGAAATCAACCAGTCCAAAGCTCACAAAGTTTTCAAGGAAAGTGGATGACTAAGGAAACTGGGATCCTGGATGTCTTTCATGTTTAGAGTCTGTCTCTGATCTGATTCTGTATGCAAGAGAATCAGGATGAAAGAGAGGCAGGACTCAGGAAGGCACACTCTCAAGCTGCCTTTGTCAGCTCTGGCAGTGAAGGAAGAAGAAAAGCAAGATCTTCCCAGAGCATGGAGTCAGGATTCTGGAAAGAAAAAAATTGCTCTCTACTAGAGAGTAGAATTCGAGTCTTTATAAGGAATGGCATCCTTCTACTCCTAACACAAGGAGGGGATATTCATATCCTACCAGGATATATTTCATTACTGCCATAGGCCAACATCTTCCATGCTACATCTGAGAGTTCACTCATGTTCTTATGTGCATATATCAATATCTTTCATCTTATTTCCAGAACATGTTGAGTTAAAATAAATGCATTCATAGTGGTTTCAGATTTTAAGAAAGATTTATTTTTCTCTAACTGTTCAGAAGTCAGGATGATGTCAACATTGCCATAGCAAGTCACTGGTAACTGTCTTAAGCTCTCTGTTATGTTGATATTTTTCTTCAGGGTAGCTTCTGCAGCTCTTTCTCATCATGAGAAGAAAATGAGCAAGGAAAATCCAAGAACACCCAAAAACCTTCTGCAAAAGTTTTATTTATCAGAATGAGTGCACAAGGCTTAATTGCATGTGTAAGGGAGTCTGAACAAAACTTGAAGCTTGCTTTCAGTACTTGCAGATACAATTGACAAATGAGCAGAGGATGAAGATGATTTCTACAAATGCGCTTACTTTCTCTTTATAAAACAGGAAATTGGTTATGAAATCTCACTGTGACTTTGAAACAGGAATGGCAATTGTCTGGATTTTAATCCACTGTATTTATACTTAGTCTGATTGTTCTATGTTACTTATTTGGTAAAAAGTTGAAACAATCAGAAAAAATTTAAAATGGCAGACACTTACATATAATTAAAATTCAAAATGCAATAAACTCAACTGTTTCTACTGTGTCCAGAGGGACAATCTGGGTGGCAGTTTACATAACCCCTATGTACTGCCCAAATTTGTGAGTTGTTTCTAGTCAGTCAAGTAATTAGAGTCGCCTGGTGTAATTAGCAATTCCACACATTGCTGCAGTAAGTAGATTAGCTGCATTTTACAAATAAGACAGATCACACAAGTTCTTAAATTTCTGTATCCCTGAAGTCACATGGAAGTTAATAGGAGAGCTGAGATAAGTAATCAGTGCAAGGAAGGGAACATGAAGCAAGACAATGAAAGCTGCCCACAGGCAATTTCAAACTGCTCGTGATCCTTCCTGTGCAAAAGAACACAGTTCAGATTGGCATTTAGTCAATGAAGGCAACAGCCACAGCAGCCCAGACAAATCAAAGCTTTATCTCCCCAGTGCTCACAGCCAACAGGGAGCACATTCCCCAGCTGATCTGCATTGCATTTTGGTAGTATAGTAACAGCAGACAGTAATCCTGCACCTCAGGATTCCATATGACTGTATTTAGTACTGCTTGAAAAAACCTGATGATGACGTTGGGTTTGAAAATTATAGTAATGAAAACATTATTATTATTAGCATTCCTCATATTTGCCTTCACACGAAAGTGTTAAGAATTAAACCTATCTCTTTTAATTTTACATTACCATCCCACAAGTCACTTCAAAAACACAGATAAATAATAAATTCTCACATGAAAATTTATGTATATAAGTGATGAATGATGGATTCCTATGTAAATCTTTTTTTGTTTTTTGTTTTGTTTTTGTTTCTGTTTTTTTTTTTTTGAGACAGGGTTTCTCTGTATAGTTTTGGAGCCTGTTTTTGACACTATCTCTTGTAGACCAGGCTGTACTCGAACTCATAGAGATCTGCCTACCTCTCCCTCCTGAGTGCTGGGATTAAAGGCAGGTGTGTGCCAGCACCGCTCAGCTTCCTTTGTAAATCTTAACTATCATGAAATGAACTGTTGACATATATGTTAACAGAAGAGTCTTTGAGAGGGAACGAGATCACAAAGGTGCATCCCTCTTGTTTAAAATGGGACGATACCTGGAAAAGCTTATTTCTGGTCTATGGAATGAGGGTTCAATAAGCGGGTGATTATCTGTCAATCAGGAAGCATGCCCTCAGTAGCCCTGCATGGGAAGCTTCTTTCTATTGGGCTTTCCATCCCCCTGATCTATGAGAAAGTTTAGCCATAAACTACTCAGCCTATGGTGTGTGTGTATAAGTCAGAACAAGTCAGGAGAAAGAGTGACAATTCTTGAAGTGACTGTGGGAGAGGTGAGTACGACTGGTTTTGAGAAGATGAACTTTCAGGTAGACAGGCCAAGGGTTGAGACTGAAAGCTCCAGCAAAGATCTATTTAATGCAAAGATATTATTTTGTGAGGATATTATTTGGCTTTATCATTTACTTGTTCTCCAACCTTGGGCAAGGTCTTTGATTTAAGTCATTTAAGAACTTATACTTCAGTCTGTAAAACTTAACTTAGCTCGTAATACTAAGTTAAAAGCATTGGGAATATTTCATGAAAATTAAATTGTATAGCATAAAATCCAAAAATTGAATAAACAGCCCTGTCCTGTTCCTTCATTGTATGAGTATTACTTCAAAGCATCTTGGGAGAAGAAAGGGTTTATTTTACAGCTCTCAGGTCACATTCCATCAGGGTAGGAACCTGGAGCCTGGAACTCGAACACAGACCATAGAATGCTGCTTACTGGCTTTCTCCCCATGGCTTGTTCAGTTTGCTTTCTTATACTACTCAAGACAATCTTTCTAGGGGTGGGAAAAACCCCCAGTGAGCTGGGTCCTTCCACATAAATCCTCAGTCAAGACAACATCCCATAAACTTGTCTACAGACCAATCTGATGAAGGCATTTTTTCAATTGTGGTTTCTGTTCTCAGGTAATTCTAGCTGTGTCAAGTCAATAGAAAACTAATCAGGACAATCAGTAACAAAACTATCAGAGAAAACCTACTCTTCCCATTATAAATATTTCCTAATGGCTTATGTCTAACTCTCCTCCTGACTACTTCCTACTACTTAAACCATCTAGTCAAATATCTAATAACTTATAGTTTAAACTTTTAATAAAGTTAATTTATCAAGTATACAGATATTTTCCAGTAAGCTGTTAATTAGCTTTATTATTTTTTTCCAGCAAGAAACAAAAAACAAACACCCCCCAAACCCTCAGAAAATTACGTACAAAACGCAATTGTTTTTGAGGATTAGAGAATGGAAGAGGAATGGTTAAGACAGGGTCTTATGGTATAGCTCTGACTGGGCTAGAATTCACTACGTATACCAGGCAGGCCAAGAACTCACAGAGTCCCACCTGCCAATATCTCTGTAATACTGGGGTTATGTGCATATTCCATCATGCCTGGCTGTGATGATTTTTTTTAAATATCAAATAAGATCAGGTTGTGATTCAGTAGTTTTAACTCCCAAGGTCTTAAAAACCTATAGTATGTTCCTTTATTGCAGGAAACACCAGCTTTATGTTTTATTTTAATTTCATCTTGTTGAAATAAAGTTGTTTTAATGAAATATGGTCAGTGTCATAAAAGTAGCATAGAAATTTCTTTAAGACATCTGGTGTGGGAAGTCCTTCTGTATATGTGTTGCTTTTATTGATTAATGAATAAAGAAGTTGCTATTGGCCAATGGCTTAACAGAATATAGCAAGGCTGGAAAATGTAGAGAGAGTAGGCAGAGTCAGTGAAAAGCCATGTAGCTGCCACAGGAGATAGATGCCTCCACCGGAGCCTGCCAAAACTTTGCCAGTTGGCTACAACCTCATGGTGATGGACAGATTAATGGTGATGGGTTAGTTTAGGATATAAGATCTAGCTAGAAATACGCTTAAGGTATTGGCCAAACAGTATGCAAATAATATAGTTTCTGTGTGATTATTTCGGGTCTGAGAAGCCTGGAATGAATGAGCAGCCTTCTCCCAACAGACATCATTAAAAGTGTGTGATAGAGAAAAGCAAAGAGAAAAAAAATCACAAAATAAAAGATGGCATATAATCCTTAGTTTCTGAAGTTGCCTACTTGCAGAACTGTCTGCAGTTGTCCGACAAACACCCATGCCTGCCATGCCTTTATAGCCATCTGTGTACAGAGGAGCTGCTGGCTTTGGTAGCTCAGTGTGCACATGTCCAAAAGAGGCTTCTTTGCTTTCTCGTTTCGATGACTCACTCATGATAAAACACAGGTCCCTTTATCTTTAGCATATTCATTTCTTGAGGTTGTGATTTATATGGCCCCAGCACAATGTCAAAGCACAATGTCCAGCCCCTATCCACAAGAAGGCTGGGATGTAGCCTTGTAGAAATGGAGTGTGATAGGAAGGATCATTGAGAGAAGAGTTACAGAACTGTTGGACAAAAGCCCGATGTTGATGAACCAATGAAAATATGTTGAGAGGTCATGGAGTGATTGTTCGGTGGTTAAAAGGACTTGTTCTAGCAGAGGACACACATGGTCGTTTATAACTGTCTAAAACTCTAGTTCCCAGAAATGCAACAACCTCTGCATTAGACACAAATGTGGTGCAGAGGCATACAGGCAAGTAAATCACTCATACACATAAAATAGAAAGCAAATAATTAAAAATTTAAATGTTGAACAATTTGTCTTTAAGCAGAAAAATTTATAGAACAAGATTATGTACTTATCAGTCAATAAAAGTATAACCAAAGGCTTATATGAGCTTAGATTTGCCTTTCCCTTATATTCATTGCTTTGGAACTCACTAACTCAGTCTCTGAAGTCACAACTCACAGCAGTAACTATACTGTATTACATGGAACATGTATGAATAACAAGAATTGATTGTAGCAATACATTTTATATTATTAAATTGAATTTATAATTACTACAAAGTCAAATAGGATAAATAAGTCAAAGGGTTAATAAGCATGACTTCTAAAACCAATCTAGAACTCGTATAAATATAAAACAAGCTACTAATGAAGTTAGAGAATAAGGAGAAGTATGTATACTAAAGGGTAAGAGTCTGGATCCCAAGATCAATGACAATGAAAATGGGAAAAATGGGCAAAGTGAACTCAGAAAATCCCTGTGTCAGATCCGAGGAATATTCACTCTCTTCCAAACCAAATATGAACCCCTTTATACTTTCAGTCTAACCATCCGTATTTCAGAACTAAAAGGATAACTCAATTGCTTAAACAACATTACAGAGGATTAATTAAATTTTGATCACAGAAAATCGTTGAGGGAAAATGGCCCTGTGTCTTCTACCAGAAAGAAGCAAGAACTCATCATAGAGGCTACAGGGCTCTCCTTGTAAGTTGCCTGCCACAGTGCTGCAGGTGAATTAATAGAACATTGATTCCTCTTTAGAATGCTGTGAACAAGTCAATGATAGCCAGTCTCCATGGAGCAAGATTAACAGAACCATGACTGTAGCTGAACTTGCCATTGGAAAGCCCCCTTTGACCATTTTTTTCCTTGCTTTGCATGTGTGAAAAAATATGGAAAAATATTCTGGAGGGCAGTGTACAAAATAAAGTTCTGTATAAACAACAGCTAAATGCTTTCTGGAACAATACTTAATTAAAACACAAAACTTCACCATAAAAAAGGATGAATAAAGTACACACACAATACACCACAACACATACACAACTCTTTAGAACATTTTTATTTTCAAATTTAATGTTCATTATTTGACCAGGTTGGAAAATGCCAGTTTCTTTCTTTCTTTCTTTCTTTCTTTCTTTCTTTCTTTCTTTCTTTCTTTCTTTCCTTCTTTCTTTTTGTTTTTAAAACAATCTTATTTTACATAGCAATCCCAGTTTCCTCTCCCTCCACTCCCCCCAACTTCTCCCCACCCCATCCCCCATCCACTCTTCAAAGAGGTTTAGGCCTTCCATGGGGTGTCAACAAAGTCTGGGATATCACTTGAGGCAAGACCCTTTCCACTGTATCTAGGCTGAGCAAGGTATCCCTCCATAGGGAACTTAAAAATTATTATTCCAATTGGTAATAAACAAGGGTTTGAAGCTACACAGGTTTTAGTAAAGCAGATCTCATAGGCAGGCTCCATTGCCTATGTTATTCAGTCTGTTCAGACACCAACTTCTTCACCTATAAAAAAACAATTGTAATACACATACTAAGGAGGGGCTTTTAAACTTCTGCACTACCTGTGTGTGTTTCCTGGGACTACTATCTTTTGGTTTTTCTTTAGTGTAAAATTTTTTGTCGGAAGAGATTGAAAACATGCAAAGACTAATGTGATAAATTATTTTCTGCTATTGTGCTTAATTAATCCCCTTTATGAATATGTAGAAGTGAATCAGATTTGAATCACCATAGGATAAAGTACTAACTAGCTGAATGCATAGACTGAAAGCAAGATTCTAAGAGCTGTAATCAACAGCCCAAGGTCAAATGAAGTTCATCTCCTTCCTCTTATCTTCCTCCTTGCTTTCATAGATTTGTTCTTCCCCAACCTGCAAAGCCTGAGGTTTTCAGGTTGCCTCTGCTTCATTTCTAAAGATCCCGTGTTTTTTTGTTGGAAAATAAAAATCTTATAAAATCACAATGTATTTAAGCTATATAAAATTTGTAGCTAAAATTATTTTTTCTTGCTATGCAAAATGTGATGGCTAATCTTTGTTGTCAGCTTCACTGTATCTGGAATCTACAGAAATCCAAGCAGGTGGGCATAACTGTGAGGGATTTTCTTGATGGGATCCCTTGAGGTGGGAATATCCATATTCAATCTAGACCACACCTTCTGGTGGCAGCCTACAAAAAAGGACATGGAAGAAAGCAAACTTCATGTTTTGCCTGCTTTCCCTTACTTTCACTAGCAAGTCCATCTACCCTATTGCTGAGGCATTTCTTTGTTGGTATTAGAATTTACTTCCTCAGGATTCCAACAGATACTGAAGACCATCTGAGACATTTAGCCTCATGAACTAAACAACTATTGGATTCTTGGTCTTTCTGTTGGGAGACAGTCATTGTTGTATTAGCTGGACCACAACATGTAAGCCACTCTAATAAATGTCACACACATACACACACAACCACACACACACACACACATACAAAACCACACACACACACACACAAGACCACACACACACACACACACATTCTATCTATCTATCTATCTATCTATCTATCTATCTATCTATCTATCTATCTATCTATCTATCTATCATCTATCTGTGTGCATGTATATATATTATATCAGTTATGTTCTTTCAGATAACCCTCATGCACAAAGTTAATCTATTCCAAATCAGAAGGGTGTCTTTCTTGCACTAAAACTCCTGGAGGGAATGTTGGGGAATGTAAGTAGATAATCACACCTTTCCTGTATTGCCATCATTGAATGAAAATTCTGGTCTATTGTGAGAATACAACTATTAAGATGATGAAAATATATTGTATGAATGTATAGTTATACCTTTATTGGATGTTTCTGAGATTCATCCTATATCTATTCCCTCCCAGGGAACAGTGCCACACATTTATTAGGTGCAGTTATTTGTGTTTAAGAGAAATTTCAGAACAAGAAGAGTCCACTCAAAGTGGAGAATATACAACTTTGGGATGGGCTTCAGCAGTAGCCAGCATCTGGGCTTTCTAATGAATGACTAACCAGGTCCCCTTCAAGAATCTGGTTTCTAAAATAAGGGGACCTTTCTAAGAGCCACTGTTAATATTTCTCAAGACAAACCAGAAATAAACTTTGAACACTGGTGTTCAGGTAAACTCAGTCTACAGACAATGCTAGTGACATAGCTTTGTCTCTTTTATTTTAAGGAACATTTACTTTGTATTAAAAACAATTTGTTTTTGTATTTATTTGTTTGTTTGTTTGAGATAGGGTTTCTCTGTGTAACAATCCTATGTCCTGGAACTCGCCTTGTAGACCAGACTAGACTCAAACTCACAGAGATCTCCCTGCCTCTGTCTTCCAAGTACTTAAAGGTTTGTGCCACCACTTCCTGGCTAATAATAATTCATTTAGTTTTGTGTGTATGAGTGTTTTACCTGCATGGATGTGTACTGCATAAGAGGTTGGAGGTCACAAGAGGGTGTTGGATCCTTAGAACTAGAGGTGTAGGTGTTTGTAGGTTTCCATGTAGATGCTGAAAATTGAACCCAGGTCAAATGCAATAGCAAAAAGTGCTCCTAACAGCTGAATCAACTCTCCAGCCCTCAAGGGAAGCTTTAACAATCTTTGTAAATTGGATGCCTTACAGTAAGAACACATATTCTAGAAAGTTTAGAACCTATGTGAATGATCTGTCATTTTTATTTTACTTCTCTAACATCCCTCACAGTCAATAGCTTAACATTTATTGGCACTTTTAAATCTGTGCTACTCTGTCTCATAAATCTAACAGTGACCAAGTCACCCTAAAACCTGCTGCCAGTGAGAGAGCATAATGGAGGCAAAACAGGGGTATTGGCACATTCAGAACTACTTACAAATAATTACAGCAGAACCCATCAAACCACAGAGAGTGTTGCCAAAATACTGCAGTACTTCATCAAAACAAAAGCTGTCCTTAATGCTGTTACCCGGGGTCCTGCTTTCTGTTACAGATAATCCAATAATTCAGGCCACTAAATCAAGCTAAGGTGTTAATGGTGCTCGGTCTTGCTTTAGCACATGACTTCTATAAGTCATCTGCCACTTGCCCGTGAGAGGGATTATTGGCTGACTTTAAAAGATGGGATGTTTTTGAAAGATCACTTATTTATGGTGAAAATGATTTTGTTTTGTACTTCCAAGGTAAAATAATGGCATTTGGCTATATGGACTAGAATCAAGTCAATAATGGCTAGGCCATATAAAATAGAATTAGTAAACTGGATAAATTTTGAGAGAAGCCGGGCTATAGATGTTTTTGAATTTGAAAAAAAATGTATATCTATGAAAATTCTTAGAAACAACAATATAAAAGCCATGATTTGGATTTTTTTTTAAATTATGTTTTTAATGGAAATAGAATTTTATCAACTTCCTCCCTCCTTAAAAGTCCCAAGAATATGATTTATTTACCAGGGTTCACAGAAAAGGAAAAAAATTAACACACATATTGCAATATCAAAAACATGAAAAGGCAAAAGAAAGCAATTATGAGTCTGGTATTTGAGTTTTTATAAGTATTTTTATGCTTGAAGAAAGAATTCACTTATTTTCTAATCAACTTTGGGGGCAGTGAAAACTGGAATTATCCTTTAATATCACAAAAACACAGGGCTCCTAAAGATGAAAGAAAGGATAATGTTCAGCTCAGAACAGGAAGTCATGGTGCTGCCTCATCTGCGACTACACCCAGGATTTTCCAAAGAACACATCACAAAATTAAATTAAAACATGAAATGTAAAGGTTATTAAAGAGTTATTACAAAGGTTACTAAATATCTAGTCCTTAGAATCTATAATCCAATAAGTGAAATGGGAAATTTCTACTTATTTTTCTTAAAAGTTAATTTTCCCATTTTCTTTGAGGATCAAGATATTAGTTAAGCAAAAATTATGTGTGCAAATATCTCATAAAGTTATTCCAGTAATGAAACATTATAAACATGAATTATGGTAGGTTTAGGGATTATCCTTTTATGCAGTGTAAAATTCTATACTGCATATTTATTTTTGCATGACAAATTATTCACAAGAAAATTATAGATATTATTCCTGACTCATCTGAATTTTACTTTCTAGGCTATAAATCTGCACTGGCATGAACACTGGCACAGAAACATACATCAAAATCTTACCACTGAACATGACCTTATTTGGAAATGTGGTCTTTGGATCTTGGACAGCATGGTGGACTTAGGGTGGATCCTATTTGTAATCAGGAGCTATAATATAAGAAGACAGAAAAAGGGAAAAGAAACTCAAGGAACAACCTCTGTGGAGACAAAGGTCGAAGGGAAAGGGACTGACACTGAAGGCTAGCCCTGTGAGGAAAGACTTAGAACTGGAATTATGTGGTATGAGCCAAGTACTACCATGCATTTCCAGAGCCCTAACCACTATGAAGGAAGCCTGGAGTAGACTAACAATATATTAGAACCATGTAGAGGAACCAACAGTTTCACATCTTAATTCATAGCTTGTTGCCTCCCCATATCAAGGTAACAAATTTCTGTTCAAGTCACCTGGTGTGGGGGTACTTGCCATGACAGCCTCAGATAACTAGCACAATACCACAAAATAAAGGTTTCGAATTAATAATGGAAATCAATAACTTAAAAATCAATGTTAGGTTAAAAACCTAGGAAGTCTAAATAAAGTATAGACTGTGCTTAATAGTAATGTAACAATTTAGGTCAATTAACTATGGTAAATTAATACAAGACCATAAAAGAAGGAGTTGATGTGGGCAAAAGTTTATACCGCTTATTACCTTGGAAGTTTTCTACAAATTTAAGTTAATTACAAAATAAATAGTTGTTTAGCAAGAAATAAGGACTGCCATTTTACCTGACATAGATGATCATATCAAGAGACAGAGTGGCTCTAGAATATTAAAACGAACCTTCTGGCTCCCACTT
Organism: Ondatra zibethicus; assembly: GCA_004026605.1. Lineage (NCBI taxonomy): Eukaryota > Metazoa > Chordata > Mammalia > Rodentia > Cricetidae > Ondatra > Ondatra zibethicus. Next base: position 18,830 of record PVIU01007616.1, on the reverse strand, counting down.
TCCTGTTCTGCTCAGAGGCACTTGCTCTGTCTCTTCCTTGCAATGAACTGTTTTGCAGACTTTCCATCATGTCTCAGAACTAGGTCTAAGTGAATATTGACAAAAAGGTTGGAAGGTCATATGGGTGGATAGAAAACTTGTTCAGCTCTGCAGCTGGAAATAAATACATCCTTCTTTAACGCTTGTAGGCAGTGCAGTAGGAGCATGGTCGTGGAACATGGCCATGAGCGAAGAAGAGGACTGGGTGTTATGGGAACCAGCCTTTGCATTTGACGTCATCTAGTGCACAAAGAGCCATGGCTAGACCCAGCTTCCAAGACCACCAGATTCCTTCTCATCAGTTGGAGGAACTTCATGATGAATGAAATATTATTTTTAAAGCTTTTGAAACTAAGTATTTCATTACCAATCTTGTGACAAATTTAAAATCCTTTAAAATAATAAACATAGTTTAGGAAATAAAGAATTCATTCTATATTGCCGTGGCCAGGTTTATAAAGTAAACACTGGAGTAACATAACATATCCCCAGAAATTCTGTGTAGTTTCCGGAGAAAATCTACACTGTGTGGTCTTACAGACTAAAGAACAACACTGTAGCAAACAGTCAGGAGAGCTGCTTATCTGAGTCTTCAGAGCATGGAATTATAGGCATATGTAGGAAAAATGAAAAAAAGTTGTGTCCCAGAAATGTGGGTGAGCATCAACCACTAGGATGGTTACTGACCTTCTCAGAGACTTTGCTTCTCCATTTGTCAATTTGAGATATGCTCTACTTCCTCCCTGTGTGGTCCATAACACTCAGATATGGCAAACATCTCTAGGAGAATTTTACATTCATTTCATTTCTTTTTTTAAGTGAGCCTCGTCCTAGAGTATCAGACACATATAAGCTAATAGTCATGCTTCATTTGCCATGCTAAGTCAGGTAAGAATGAGTGAATAAATAATATTAATTCTTCTGTGACCTGAAATAGTCTGAAAATTGGTAGACATAAAAGAGATTAAGAAGCTCAGGTGGGTCAGTTCTAATGCTGAACAGAAGCCTGGGCTGAGAATGCTGGAGGTCAATATTGGCATACTCAAACTACGTAATTGCATCCAGGGTCCTTGTGTGCGTAGTTGCAACAGACATGTTAGCATGTGCATTGGTTAGATTTATATGTATGTTACTTAGACCACCATGCTCCTGTAGCTAGCTAACTATACATTTGTTTTCATTAAGGTGCTTGTAGGATGAGATTCATACTTAAGTCAATGTACTTTGAATAAAGAAAGTTATTTTCTGTAGTATGGTAGCTTCATCCAGTCTGTGGAGAGTCTTACTGGGGAAATTCAGTGTTGGGCTTGAGGTGGTTAGGAGCAAGTGCTTGCTGCTTTTGCAGAGCACACAGATTTTGTTCCTAGCTCCCACATGGAGTTCAAACTGTCAGTAACTTCAGTTTCAGGTAATCCAATTCCCTCTTCTTACCTCTGTGCACCAGGCAATGTGGAGTATATGCATAATTTTTTTTTAAAAAGAGACGACTTTAATATTTCCTTCATAAGGAGGAATTTGGCCAGAAGACTGCTCAGACTTTACCTGTAACTCATCTTTTGTCTTCCGGCCCCAGCAGAGTTTGGTTCGCCATACCCTAGACATTAACTAAATCCTGAATCTCAATTTCTCTCTCTCTGCCATCTTTTCTAGTCTCAATCTCTCTCTCTCTCTCTGTTGGTCCCTCTCTCTCTTTCTCTCTCATTTCACGACATGGTGGAAAGGTTCATGTGAGAAGAACCAAAGGCTACTCTCTGCCAGTTCTGCCATTCCCTGTGTTTGTGATAATGTTCCTTGCTTGCCTCCTATCTCCATACCCACTCCCTGGCTACTATTTTCTACATTCAGCTTGTAGGAGGAGCCTCATCTTGCTCACAGGGTACCTATGTACAGCAAAGTGAGTGGGAGATATTTTTTGGTTATAAGATAATTATTACACTGGTAATTGAAACTATTCTATTGGATTTTGCATCAATTATATTGCTAGCCACAGCATTCAATAACATATTCACAGTATCTGCTAGAAGAAACTTGGTAGAGGAGACAAGATTTCCCTGGAGGAACACAGCATATACCTCAAAACCTAAACTGTTTTTTTTTTGCAATATTCTTATTTAAAAAGTCTGGCATATTGAGAGAATATCACATATCTGCTGAATATAATAGTGAGCTTTCCCTGGTGCTTACTACATGCCAACTTAACACAAGAGGCTTTGTAATTCTGTCCTAAGTTGTGCTGTAAGCACAAGACATCACCATCATTGCACGTTTTAGTTTTTCTTTTTAAACCAGACAAAGGCATTCTGCTTATCATTTCACTGTTTTACATATTCCTGGAAACTGAGTCTCAGGATTACAGAGAAATGAAGCTTAAAGATCTGCCAACCCTTGGCAACAGAGAAAAGGTCTGGCTTTACTCGAAAGCTGAATTTATGTCACTGTGGCCAAACATCTTTTCACGTATGCTTTAGTAAGTGGCAAAACACATTAAACTTAGATCCATTCACATTGTCCATTAACTGAGCCTTGCAAACGTGAAAGGAGATAGGTCTTCAGGAAGATATCTGGTAGTTATTTATTTGGAGGCAATGGGTCAGATTGCCTGACTTCATTTCCCACTGTGTTCCACAGCTACAGTTGAAATGCTCCCCTGAGGAACACAAATACTTGAAAAGATGAAAACTATGAAAAAATATCAATGCCACCTATTCCACTGTACGAGATAAACTCTTTGAGTTAATATCCAAGAAGCTGTTTTGAAGGAAAAGGTAAATGGACATTTTGTGGAATAAGGCAGTCAGACTAGGCTTGTCTCCAGAAAGCACCACTCTACACTTTCTCTACAGGCATTTTGAAACCCAGGACCATAGATATTTTAGTGGACAGCAACTTATTGAAAATTTGTTACACACCAGGCATTTCCCTGGGTGTTTGGCACACTATTTAATGTGGGATTCAAATTCAATCTGGAAGATACATTACTCAAATTGGAGCTGATGAGGCTACTCTGGTTAAGCAAATAATAATAATAAAATAAAACAAAACATTTGTTTATAACTTCTGGTTCTGGTAGAAGTAGACAATGGCTGGAAGGGAAAAGACAGAAAACCACAGTGGACACCTCATGGATTTTGTATTAGGTAATAAATAACATTATTTACATATGTTGTCTGTGACTCCCAACAATTACATCTGCTGGGGTATAATCTTTCCTATTGATAAAGAACCTGAAACTCAGCAAAGTTAACTAGCGCATCCAAGCTAGCTAGTCTGCGAAGGAACAGAACTACTAGGAAGGCCACTGTCTGAGTTAAGGTTTCTATTGATGTGATGAGGCACTATGGCCAAAAGCAGTTTGAGGAGGAAGGAGCTTATTTGACTTACATATCCTGAATCACACTCCACTGAGGAAAGCTAAGGTCAGAAAGCAAACTGTGTAGTGACCCAGAGGCAGGACCTAATGCAGAAACCATGGAGGCTTGTTGCTTGCTGGTTGTGCCTTTCTCAGAATGATTTCTTATAGAACCCAGGACTACCCATCCAGAGGAGGCAACATGAGCAATGGGTTACAACTTCTCTCATCAATCACTGATTAAGAAATGCCCTACATTCTTGCCTACACCCCAGTATTAAGAAAACATTTTATCAGGTAAGGTTCCCTCTTTTCAGATGACTCCAGCTGGTATCAAATTGACATATAGCTAGCCAGTATAGTCACAGGCCCTCATTCTCTTTTGTAAACTTTCTTATTTAATGGGGACACAGAAACAGAAGCTATTTGAAGATTGAAGAAGAAATCTAGTAGAAATTCTTAAAACCACAGTCTTTTATTTATTTTTTTAAATTTTATCCTTCAACTAAAATACTATCCAGATGGAAAGATATTAGAAATAGAAATTTAGGTGGCAAATGTTTATTGCTTTATATCATTCATTTTTATAATATAACCAATGAAATTTTCTGAAACTGATTACTTTGAGCAGTGTTACCAGCATACCATGGGACTGGCTGCAGATTCTACTAGTACAATGGTGTTATCAGCTCTTGGTGCACTGCAGAGCTCTGGCTCCTGAGGAAGAAAGGGAGAGAAGATGCTGTCCACATCACTCCTCTCCATTTACTCTGGAAGGAATTCAAGGCACATTTGTGCATAAACCTTGCAAATTCATTTACTATTGTCCATTACCATTACTATTCTCTGATTAGGTGCAAGATATGTTTAAAATGCTATTTCTATCCCAATCTCTTATGTTCCCACTCTCCATTCCCTCCCCTGCCCCCAGTTTACCTAGGAGATCTAATCTACGTTCCCTTCCCAGGTCAATCCATGTCTCCAGGAACCCACAGAAATAGTAGACCCAAACTCCTGGGAGCTTAGGGACCCTCGACTGACATCTAGGGAGCCTAAATGGTTCTGACCTAAGCCCTCTGCATGTGGGTGACAGTTCTATAGCTTGGTCTTCTTGTGGGGCCCCTAACAGTGGGAACAGGATCTGTCCCTGGCACATGAGTTGACTTTTTGGAGCCCATTCCTTATGGTGGGATGCCTTGCTCAGCCATACATAATACGGGGGGAGGAGCTTAGTTATGCTTCAAGTTGATATGCTGACTCCCCTTTCTGAGGAGTGGATAAGGGGGTAGAAAGGAGGTGGGGGACGGGACTGGAGGAGAGGAGGGAGGGGAAGCTATTTTGGTATGTAAAACGAATTATACAAAATTTTGAAAAGGTTATTTCTAAATAATGACATACGTGGTACAGTTTTTTACTAAATCATGTGATTGATTCTTGTTCACTTGAGATGGAAGAAATGTGTCTGTTCATCTTCACGCTGTAACTGTCTGTGTTTATAGTCACCACCCAATCATGGAACACTGCTCTTTGGTAGCTGCTTTAAGGCTAAGTCTTCTCACATCAGTTGGCGTACTTTTAACACAGATTTAAAACATCTCAACTACTGATCTGCTTGAGACTCCTAGGAACAGGGGAGAGGACAGAAGTCTTACATTTCCAGGAGAAATCCAGTTTAGGGATGCTGAATGAAAAAGCTGCTTTCACACAGTAGTGAGCAGCAATGGTCCTACAGACAAATCCCCACGGCTTTTATTCTAGTCTCATTAATTTCTCTGCTACATCACCTTAAAAAACAATCACCCAACCACCCTAGCTTTTCATTTTTTCAATCTTCAAAAGGTATGAATGTTTGTGTCACCTAAAGAACAAATTAGCCCATTTAATCAAGTATTTGGGATAAAACCTTCCACAAATGAAGAGGTCTTATAATTAGGACTTGTCATATGCTTCCATTTCTGTGTGGTTAAAGATGATACAGAAGATTCACATCAGAGGTAATTAGACTTTAAGTCACACAATATCCTCTATATGATACAATTCAATAGTTTTGGAGTAAGTAATTACCTAGTACATATTTTATTAAGTATAGATTATTTTTAAAATGTACTTTATTGTGAAAGATCAAGTTAAAGAAAAATTATAGTGTTTAGGTAATGCAACTGATGTTAAACATTAAACATTTCGAAGAGCAAATGGTAGGGTATCCATACAAATCCTATATTGCAGCATGTTACTGATGTAGCATCTGTGTTCTCACTGTGGATAGAGGAGTAAAGAATCCTTCACCATATCTAGCCACCAAGAAGCTAGCCCAGGTGATCTATGTTCTGTGTGAGCATGATCATGCCCGCCATGGAGATAGCTGTATGCTTAAATAAATCAGTCTGTAGAAAATGGCTAATGCAATGCTAAATATATAGATAAACTCTCAAAAGCAGTAGTAACAATCATTTTTGCAAAGATGCCTGTAAGGGCAATAATATCATTTTCTATCAGATGGTTATAAGGGAGACTACCCTCAGATACCTTCCCATTCTTTGGGAAGGTTCAGCTAACAATATTTTCATTTTGAGTAGGGCTCACTCAAGCAAAAGGAAGGTTGAGATGATGTGGCAACGAAGAGTTATGACATAACGAATGGATTAGTAGTTTTTAGAAAGATATTTGTTGTCAGCACACACTGTGGTGTTGGGGGTATAACATGGGTGACAGAAAAATTTGCTGAGGTGATGCTGGGCTATTTCAGGCCTTATATGATGAGAATTCAGGGTGAGTATGAAACTCTGTGTAGACGGAGTATGAGTAGATCTGAAGGATGAAAGGGGGAAAGAAAGGGTGGATTCAATGTGAAGTCCCAAGAAGATGACTACAAAATTATTCCAAATATTTCCAGGACAGTTAAAAATTTTAAAGAGCCATTACGAACAGAGAAGCAGTTTCCATTCTGACTTTGAAGAACATAGAGAAAACATTCATGTGATTGTTTGCATTTCAAGATGTATACCATATAAAACTAAAACTTCAAATTCCTATGGTTAGCAAAACCCTTCTAAAGATAAAATGATAATATATAGAGATAGGCATAAAAAGTTCACAATCTGTTATACCACAATTTCATGTATAATAAATTATATATTATATAAGCATAAATTATATAAATGAAGCTGTTCAATAAAGGGGTTGTCTTAGTTTGGGTTTCTATTGCTGTGAATAAACACCATGACCACAGCAACTCCTACAAAGCAAAGCCTTTAAATTGGAGCTGTCTTGTGGTTTGCGGTTTAGAAGTTTAGTCCATTATCATTATCATCCTGCTGAGAAGCATGGCCTCACTCAGGTAGACATGGCACTGGAGAGGTACCTGATAGTTCCACGTTTGGATCAGCAGGCAGTAAGGAAAGAAAGTGACCCACTGGGCCTGGTTTGAGCTTCTGAAACCTCAAAACCCGTGCCCAATGACAAACTTCCTCCAACAAGGCGACACCTCTAATAATGCCACTCCCTGAGTCTTTGGGGCCATTTTCATTCCAGCTACCAAAGGGATGAAGTATACACATAAACATGTACTGTGATATTGCTGATATAAGAGAAGATGTCTGAATCACTGGGGATGCTTGTATAGGCTGGATAGTTATAAAGAATGTCAATCATGAAGACAATAAGAACTACACATTTTAAACAAACAATATAAAATAGATTAAAGTATGCATTAGATGTTTAAATATACCTTTACAATTTTATTATTAAAGCCAATTAGGTTTTACTCTGACTTTTTAATGAACTTACTGTGTCTGTAATCTGCTTATAAGAGAGGACTATCTACCAACTAAATACTAAGAATACTCCAATTGTTAAGCACTCTGCATCACCAAATGCCTATTCTTATGTTCCCCTTAGACCATCTTCTAAGCTATGTGTGTCAAAGTCAGTGGATTTGATTTTAAATAAGAGCAAAATGGCTGCCTAAATAAGACCAAATGATAACATCAATCAATTTACCAACATAGATGGGCATGTTCTTACACAACTTCTTTTCTGGAGGAACTGCACAGGCAGTCAATGGTTGCTAGGAGAGGGAGAATCCATTTTCTCCAGAGATGAGCCCCCTGATAGGTTAGACAATCCCAAGATGTCAGCTCTAGACTCATACGAGCAATGCTAAATAATTTCAGTAAGATGTATTTATAAACTTATATACAAATACATGCAAGAATAATAATTATAGAATAAAAATTCATGAATTTTAGGAGTAGGAAGGACACGGGAGGAATTGAGGGGAGGTTGAAAAGGAGGGATTGATGTGGATATAGTACTCATATGAAATTCTCAAAAAATAAATGAAAACAAAACTGATTTTAAAAATATTACATATAAAATTTGTATGAGATATAAGAAGCTAAAAAATGTTTGTGACATTAAAAGGTCAAAATTCCTGGGTTTAGACCTAAGTTCTGCTTTGTAAGATGCTGGGGAATCCTCATCTTCCCCAACTATTGCAGAGTTTCCTTGTTTGTAGTTTAGAAAATGAAATTTTCTTCTTTCCCATGATGTTGGGATGCTAATTACACTTTAAATGCATGATAAAAGCACATAGAGTAAGTTGAGATATTAGCTCTGATAATTACATCTATACCTTAGTTATTGGCAATTCTATTCATAAGATGAAATCTTACAATTTCTGGAAACTCCTTATTCACCAAGTTATGCTATAGCTGAAGTCTTAGTAGGCAGAAAACTGTGGTGAATTTTTAGTCCTATGTTCAAAACAATCTTTGCTTGGGATCTAGATGGGAAATTTACAGTGGTTTGTGGTAAGCATAGGTCTTAGAAAATAATGGATTAAAACTCAAAGGTCATTGAAACGTTCAAGTGTTTCCAAAAAGTCTGCTCTTGGAGAAAATAAAAAGGAAACCTTTTTTATTCTTTTAATATAGACCAGTGCTTTTGGGTTACAAGACAACCTCTTGGAATTTCTGTTTTGATCCATTCCACGCGGCATTCTTATGTCCTTTGAAGTAGATTTCATGTTATGATTTAATTTTCATTGACTAAATTGAAGCATCTGTTCAATGTTACAGACTGCAGAATACATATGTGTGTGTGCATGTGCATGTGTGTATGTGTGTTTATGGAAAGATGTAGGATGAAGGGAGATAGCCTGGGTTCCCCTGATCCATAAGTCAGGAGACAATGCAATAGCCATTGTTCCCTGTAGACCTCTGATAAAGAAATTGGAATTGAGTCTGACCACTGTGCTTGTAGTGTTTCTCAGACAGGACCCATGGCTCAGTAATTCTTGAATAAGTGTGTACATCCCCAAAAGTAAAAGGGAATCTAAATAAGAATTGTGGGGGCCTTGGGGCACATTGCACAGACAGACTGATAGGCACACCCATGTCCGATCTTTGCTCCATCAGATTCCTGTTGATTCTAACTGGATGAAAAAGGTGAGCACATGATGCAACTCAGTGTAGAGTACTTGCCTAACAAACACAAAGCCCTGGGCTTGAACCCTAGCACCACATAACTAGACATGGGGGTGTACATGTGTAAACCCAGAAGCTCGGCGTGGACAAAAGAATCAAGAGTTCAAGGTCATTCTTGATTATGTAATAAGTTCAAAGTAATTCTGGACTACAGGAGACCCTGCCTCAAATCAACAACAAAAATGAAGAGTTAAAGTTCTCAGTTGATCATGAATTCTGAAGCATAGATCAATTTCTGTTTAATTTTCAGGTCATATATAAATATATACATATGTATATATATTTATACACACACACCTTGGCAAAATGTTTTATGAAAAATTGTGGCACTATAAACTGTCAGGACACTAAAGATCCAATTAATACATTCCCTGGAAGCAATCCATCATGGATGATCCTGTTTTATTGTGTCTTCCATAGGGGTATTACTTAGGGTTCAAGTGGCCTTGCTTCAGAGCCTGTGTGATTTATCAGGCTATTCTCTCGACGTCTATGAGGCAAACACCGTTGTTGTTGAATATTACTTTATGTAAAGGTGTGTAACATTTATTTATGTTGAGGAATATTACTTTAACTCTGTAAAGGTGTGTTACATTTTTATGCTGCATTTGTTTAATGATGTAAAGATGTGTTACATTTGTTTATGCTGCATTTGTTTAATGATGCAAAGATGTATTGCTTTGCCTGCCTAAGTCACCTAATTGGTCTAATAAAAAGCCAAATGGCCATTAGCTAGGCAGTAGAGAGATAGGTGGGGCTGGTGGGCAGAGAGAAAAAGTAGAAGGAAAGATCTAGGCTTAGGAGGAGAGAGAACAAGGGAGAAAGAGAGGGAGATGCCCAAGGCCAGGCAGGCAGGCAGCTGCCAAAAAAAAAGAGTAAGACATGCAGAATGAAAGAAAGGTAAAAAGCCCTGAAGCAAAACGTATATGAAGAGAAACAGGTTAAAATAAGTTATAAGAGCTAGTCGGACAAGCATAAGTTAAGGCTGAGCATTCATAATTAGTAATAAATCTCTGAGTCATGATTTGGGAGCTGGTTGGCTTCCCAAATGAAAGCCTGCTACACACCATTCTGAGTAGCTTCTTGTCCCCCGGCCCGTTTGATGAGGTGCCGGCCTAAGATTTTCTTGGCAACCCTGGATGTGATGGAAGCTAAGGGAACTACAGTGTGTATGAAGTAGGGTACTTCAGTGATAGACCACATTATTGCTCGGCATTCTCACTGAAATTTTTCCATGCTTATTTGAGGACATCTTTATAAAGTTTTGAGGTATAAAACAAGTAAACCATCTTCCTCTTAAGAGTTCTCAGAAACATTAATAAGAATATTTTATCATTTTGATGTTAGTATTTAGAATTTACTCTCATATCTTATTTAGTTATGACAAAATATACTAAAGATTAAACTTCATTTTATATGTGAAATGAAATACAAGTTCTTAGTGTTTGAACAAAATAGTTTCTAACTACCATTTCTTAACATAATTAATAATACGTAATAGTAATTTTCTATGATACATTACAGATTATTACTTAAAATAATGTTTTTATGTTACATTGCTACATGTAGATGAGACTTACTAGAACTCAGAGATATCATTTCCACCCATCTTTACTTTTGGTGGCTATCACTCATATTTTATATTAGACCTGGAAAATGACCTGGTTGTACTAGTTGGGATTTTACAGCCTTACTGTGTGACCTAAACTGCTGAGATTCCTTAGTAAATGTAGCTTCCCAATTCCTTGGAAGCACTAAGAATAGTAGAGCGTGGCCCTTGCTGTTATGGCCTGAATCCAGAAGGTCCCCACGGCTTCATGCTATGAAAGTTTGGTCTACAATTATTAGTGCTCCTTTTTTAAGGTGTAGAGCCTTTAGGAGATAGAGCCCAGTTCCAAGATATAAATCACTAGGCGTAAGTCATACCCTGGGCTCAGATACAACTCTCTCTGTTTTCTCTTGTGTTAATGGTCCTGCCTCCACAGATAGGGGCTTCTTTTGCCTTTTTTTTTCTTGCTATGATGAAAGAAAACTTATGAAACCATGAGATAACATGAACTCTTCCTCCTTTAACTTGTTTCTGCCAGATATTCTTGTCAAAGAAGTAATCTATAACACTACTTGCTCCTAAAAGCCCATTGTCATCGTGACACCAGAGCATATTTCAGGCACTGTGTCTTATTGGGAGTATGGTTTCTGGCAAAGGCACTTTGAGGCAGAGGTAGGAACCCCTCACTACTGAGTAAACACAATCTATATTCTCAGTAAAAGTGTGCAGAGAGGATGGCTATGTACAACAATTATCAGGTATTGTTAACATCATTAGTATTTGCTGATTTGAGTTGCCAGGTAACACACCTAAATTCTTTGAAAGAACATGATGTAATAGCATGAAATAGTGGGCTTCTAACTCCACAAATGACCTCCACTATGTACTAATGATTTGTTGGTTATTCCATTTCATTATCAAGTCTAATATTGATAACTTCATCAGAAAGACACTTGACCTGTCTTCTATTTAAAGTCTAGTTGGAGACACAGAATAATCAAATTTGTTATGGAAGTTTTGATAAATTTTAGTATACAGTCAACAACTTATTTAAAGAAACTAGAATTTTTATTAATGGGTAGTGATGTTAATTTATTCTAAACACATAACATGGGGGGGGCAGTTCATATACTCTCCATATAACTTTGAAGCTGATAGATTTCATTACAGAGGAAGATGACGAATAGAGCTAAGAAGAAAGAAGTTGTTACTCAGTCTTAAGTATCAGAAAACAGAGTTTACAGACTTTATTGACACAGTTCTAAATCCAAACTCTTGCTGAGAGTTTCTTCTTGGAATTTTAAAAGCTTCTTGCTAAGTATCAAAGTATGAGAAATGGACACAGATTCTTTTACTACAGAATAAAGGAACTTATTATTTGATTTGACATATCTGATGTTCCCTTCAAAGGAAGTGAGTGTTTGACTATATAGGAATGTAGAATGAGACGCAGTGAAGACTACTGGAGTTTGTTCACCACAGATACCATTAAGAGGATTAGTGTTAAGATAAAAGGTTTGGAGTACATATGTGGATCTCCATAAAGCTCAAATAGAGTCCCTTGCTTGAGTTTTACGTCGTTTTCCTTATAGTGGTCTGAAAATACGAACGTCCCTCAGAACATTCAGGTCCTCAGGAGAACTGTTTTAGGAGACTGAAGACTAAAGGAGGCCTCTGTAGATTGGCCCAGAGATCCAGGCCCCTGAGACTTCTTCTGAGGAGTGAAGTTTCTAAGTTCAAGGCTTGAGAATAGGATGATGGAGAGTAGTGTTACTGAGCATCCAGTAGTACAGGGGGGGGCTGCATGGAAATTTTAGGGACAGTACGTGTATAGAGAGCAGAGGAAGAATAGGGTGTAACATTGGGGATTAGGAGCTCTTTCACAGTGAGTCATACACGCCTACACAGACAAACACACCAACACACACACACACACAAACATGCAGCATCACCAACAACAAAGTATGGAAAAAGAGAAAGAGGAAGATATTGTTTTAGATTGAGTGCAACTTGAGAAATTTTATAAGAAAATAGGAATTTAATAGATACAAAATATCTACAAATATCTATAAGTTATAGATTGTTAAACCCGTATATTGGTTCATCAGATTTTTACTGTGGCCATTGGTTTAAATGTAATTAAATTATTAACACTGTCTGGTTCTTAGTTTATAAAGCATTTCAGTTTATGTCACTTGATTTTCACTAATGTATGATGGGATAGACACTATTATTTTCTTTATTCTGATTAAAAAAAAAAACCCTGAGTTACCCAAACTTTGCAGCCCATTTGACATTTCTTCACTATTGGCACAGCTAAAGTTCAAATCCAGGCTTATTTTTATTTTGACCACTCCTAAACTTATGCTTTCTTGTTATTGTGTATTGGCTTTATTATATTTAGCCTTTATAGTTCAATTTGGAAAATTCGACCCTGCCATCTACATCTGGTTTGGAAGTAGATCTGCTCACACCTTCCATGAAACTTTGTGCCAGCCTTGCACATTAGTTTTTGCTATTAATTTATTTTCAAATATTTTTTAACATGTGCCATGTACAAAAAGCCAGTACACAATGGAATATAGTTCCATTTTGACAATTCAATACTCATCTGAGTGGAAAAATTAGATATGTACACATACACAAACACACTCAACACACACACAAGAATCAAACAGGATTGGTCCCACCATATTGCAATATGACAATTACTTTCAAAATAGAGGATGACCACCTGGCTTTTCTTCTTAGGATGGTTGAAGGAAGATAGCAGAGAGAGACAGCAGGGCACAGGAACATCTGAGCAGTGTAGAGACTAAAAGGAATTTCCCAGCATTGCTGGAAGATGATAGGACTTAGGTAAGGCAGGATGTCTTATCAGAGCTTCTAATAACACAACACGTCAAAATATAATACACATGTGAGAGACGGAGAAGCAAGGCACTGTGGGCACAATGAACGCAAGGGTCAAAACAGAATGTGCTGGGTGCACAGATAATCCATGTTTGAGAATTTGGGAATGTATTTACTGATAGCTGAGTGCTGTCTGTCTCTGCAGCCCTGCCCTTCCTTGAGCTTCAAGACTGGAGAACTGTCTAGAAATGAAACTGAGTTAACTACTCAAAAGAAGAACTAGGATAGGACCACTAGAGATTGTTAGAGATGACATTAAGAAGTCATAAGTTAGGGGAGCCAATGAGGAAACAGTAAGGAGTGGGAATCTGAAAACTATTTATGAGTCAATCATGAAACTCAATAAAAAGATAAGCAAAAGACAGATGCAAAGTACGGGAACAAGTGAAATAATCAATAAGCAAAGGAGAGTTTTAAGAGGAAGGCATTTCCTATACAGGTAAAACACTATGACATCATACTGTATTTCCTATTTACATACTTAAAGATTTTCCAGGGGAGAAAAAATATCTAGATATACAAATATGTCATACACGTGCTGCAGATACCACAAGTAACAAAACAGGTCTTCCACCAGCTGCAATACTGAAGACCATGTGCTTCTGCAGTTACTCAGGCTCCATTTTACTGTAAAGATTTTACAATACTGAAAACAAGGTTCAATAAAAAATTAGACTTCTTATAATCTTAGATTATTTTTTCATTAGGAATTGATGACAGTGTATTAGAGATAAAGAATAACTATCAGATTCTTAATAATAAAACATGCAAAATACATACTTACATAAAATACTTTTTTCTTCTTCATAACAAATTCAACTAATACCCAAAGAAATTAATTTTACCAAAAATGTATGTCATTTCTCCATAACAAGAACAAGAAATAAACCTTTATCAAGGGTTAGCACAAGGAATTTTAGTCAGTGGTGTCTCATGAACCCTCCACCTGAATATCCCTAGAACAGAATCTGTTGTTTATTTGATAAACATGAAAAAGGCTAACAGAACCCACCTTGTCTACAGCATCCCAGTCGGTACAAAGCAATGAGGGCCTCTGAGAACCAGGTGGAGCCAGAGAGCCTGCTCCTCACCACACATTTTCCTTTGCCTTTCTGCACACTTTTTCTTCACAAATCAATAGGACATATTTCACTGTGGCCTCAGGCAATTTTCTGGTACTTTTAGGACAAGTAGCAATTCAATAAAGGAAGAAGAATGAGGACTGGAATTTATTTTGTCTCCACTGGCAGTATCAAGATCCTTACTTGGGGCTCTGCATGTATCACTCCATGCCATCTCCAAAACTCAAAGCTGTCCTCAGGAAGCCAATGAGTGCGATGGCTGTGACTTCTCTTCTGCAGAGACGGGAGGACCCTGGCTTGGACACTTACAGCCCACAGCCATCAGTAGACCAGAAATGGATGGATTGTGTTATCTTTTATGTCATTACCCCTCTCTAGTGGAATATGCAACTCTCAGGGAAACTCAACTCATTTTAAATGTAGTGGGACATTACTTATTGCAGATACAGAGAATCATTCGAAAAAGTCACAAGTAGATTGCCACAACTTAAGAAACTGAGGCTTTTATGTGTGTGGTTGGAGGAGAGAGGGGAGAGAGGGTGAAGAAGAGAGAGAGAAAGGGAATGGGGGAGAATGGAAGAAGGGTAACACCCAAGGAATGGCTGAGAACCTAGGCTGATGCCTGGCCTCTTCATCAACATGCTCCCATATGAACACATATACTCAAATACACACAAACATATACACAAAACCACATACATACATATTCAAAAATATTAATTGGTCAGATAGGTAAGGGGGAATAAATCATACTGATCAAGTACAATGATATTCAAGGTTTATGTATGGGTAATGTAAGAGAGGGAAAGAAAAACCTCATAAATAAGTTGATATTTTAAACTACATGAGCTTAATTTTATCTCAGAAGTTTAAATTAGCTTTTAACATAACTGGAAAAAGTAAGGTCTAGTGTCAGACAAACTCAACCCCTCCACTGTATAAATGACAAATCTAGTTCAGAGTGATCCTCTTGTGCCACAGATTTATATGAGACTTTGTGTCCTCTTTCTAGAATCATTTTGTAAGCAAAACTTTTAGGAGTTGATATTCATCTATGGCATAAAGGAACCAAAGACATTATCTTGTAAGATGTTTAAGATGAACAATGGGAGAGTTTGCTAATTAAGACTCTTAGAAGCCAGTGTTTCCTGGTAATAGTTCATGCAGTTCTTTCTGTGCTCTCTGGTGATGGCTGTGTCATTCTGACAAGGTCAGTGGCCCTCATTTAACTGACTGCAAATGTTTTATCACATCTTGTACTTCCAAGAAATGTTTACTGTGCTTGTCCACAACTTATACTTGACATCGACAGCCTGTTTGGAAGCTTCTTCTTTTGTACTTGTGGTACAAATGGATATCATAGGTTATTGTCAAATGTAGACTAATTTTCATTACAATAATTCAATGTATAAACACACATGCATTACTGGATCATATGCATATTTCTAGCTAGCTCTTACATCTTAAATTAAGCCATTTCTATTATTCTATGCATTGCCATGTGGCTGTGGAGTTATCTCATTTTCTACATGTCTTATTTCCTTGGAAGCTGGCAGGCATCTGGCCTGACTCCCTTCTCTATCTCTGCTTGAATTTCCCACCTTACTATATTCTGCCCTGCCATAGGCCAAAGAAGCTTCTTTATTAACCAATGCTAATAAAACATATTCATATTATACAGAGGGGAATCCCACATCAAAGTTATTTATTCTTAGTACTTTAAACAGTATTATGACTCTCTCTATATTAACTATCTTCTGAAACAAGATGCCTCTTTGATCAAGGTTTGGAGAAGCAAAAAACAAAACAAACAAATAAGCAAAAAAACAAAATATAAAACAAAATTAGAAGGCAGTTCGACAACTTGATGATTTAGAAAAACATCATAAATATGTTCTTCCCTATGGTCCATGACTTTACTAGCCATGGGTATCCCATAAACAGTCTCATCATTTTTGCTACAGTGGGCACATCATGCTGAGCTGTTCATTATTGTAATCTACAGGGCTCATGGCTGAATTGGACTACTGATACCTAGCCTGATCTACAAAAAGATCAAATACATCATCTTAAAAATAAAAATTAGAATATTCTATAACATGGAATTTTCTGGCATTTTAAACTTTTATATAAATTTCTAGCTTTCCTACAAAAGGTTTATTTTTAAGTCTGTAAATTGCATGTGATGTCTAATTCTCCATAAATTGGCACAAATAATTCAATGGTGAAAGTGATCATATAATGATATATCATACTATAATAGTATTTTACACGATAACTATATAGTTTTTCTTTTCCTGACTATCATAATCTCTCACAGAGTTGGTGAGGATTATATCAAACATACATACATACACTATATATATATATATATATATATATATATATATAATGCCTCATTGGGTTCCTGACTTTTTATATTTTCTTATTCACTTTGAATGTAAACTCAAAGAGGTAGCTTTACAAATGTTTGAGATAAAACATTAACAAGGATCATAATGGTTGGTTGTGAGTTTAGTAAAGCAACTCTGTGAACATATATTGGACATTGTATATGGTATCCCAGTAATCACACAGCATCACTGAGAATCGTATGAGAGAGCTTTCTAAAGATGTGACCACTTTGTTCAGTAAAGAAGAAAAAGGAATTTTCCAAGTGTCCTGAACACCATATGGAGAGGCCTCAGACTATAGTGAACAGGCCTTTTCCTGGCCAGGTAAGAGGCAAAGCTGGGAAATGATTCTGGCAACACCTATACCAGACTTTGATGGAATCAAGGCAAATCTTGATCTCAATCCTCAAATAAATATTAAACGAATAAATTGTTTCAGTTAGGGAGGGACAACACGATCACAAATGCATGCCCAAAGTATCATAAAGGTAATACTGTACTGGATTATATTTTAGCTAAATTATTGGACCATTATAGAATTTGCACAGGATAATTATTGTACTTACTTGAAATAACATATTATGATGTGCTTTGTTAAAACAACTAACTTTCCTAAAGTCACTTAGCCAAAAGTAACACTAGAAAACCTCTAAAACCACCAGGCAGTGGTGGCACATGCCTTTAAGCCCAGCACTTGTGAGTTCAAGGCCAGCCAGGTCTATAGAGCAAGTTCCAGGACAGGCTCCAAAAGGCTCTTGAGAAAACCTGTCTCAAAAAAAGCCAAAAAAAGAAGAAGAGAAGGGAAAAGAGAAAAGAAAAAAAGAAAAAAAAGGAAGAATAAGAGGAAGAAAAAGGAAACCTCTAAAACCAATCTTTGAGCTAACTACATTCAAATGCACATGCCACTGAAACACAGTGACCAGAAAAATGCAATTTTAATGGGTATTGAATGCTTAATAGGCCAGAGTAGCAGATAGCAAGACAGAAATATAGACAAGATGACACAGAATGCCCGAGTTTCATGTCTTCTAATGCAAAGGCTCCCACAGAACACCTTCATATATTTTTGTCTCAAGATATAAGAGATGTGAAATCTGAAGGTGCTCGTCTATCTCTACACCCTTGCGTCTGGAACAATTTCTTTTACTGACCAGGTTAAAGTCAAATTTTGTATAATCTGTAGCCAATCTCAACAGGAAATGAACGAAGGAGGAGTTCCCAGGGGCTGGCAGGTAAAAACCGAAGGTGTGCTCAAGAGATGTCCTTGCCCTTTGAGCCACTTTACACAGCAGTTTCCTCTGAATTAAAACATTTCCTCTAGAAAGGAAATGGCGGGCTCATTTAAGAAGGTGAGAAAAAAAAATATCCCAGGTCTGGGAAAGTGGAATCTTGCCAGATTCTCAGAGGACCCTGAACAGATTTTTAGGAGTAAATGATTGCCAAGGGAAGAGACTGATTAGATGAGGTGTCAAGAGGAGATCCGTGGACCTGTCCAGATGCCTGTAAGCTGTGTAAAAGGCTATGGCTGGAGGTTTGGCAAGCCATCTTCCATAGAGAGTGGGCATGTTAGTGCTGCACATGCTGTGGACTCATTCCTGCTCCTGCGTGTAACCCACACCCCACACATGTACTTCTGCTAGAAGCCCCAGTAAAGACTAATTGTTTTATCAAGTTGGACCTTGTTGAAATCATTACTTTGATCTTTCATAGGTTTCTTTCTGGGCTGAGTAAATATGTGTCATATAGAAAAAATTCTGTAATTTTATATGTTCTGTCTTTTCCTAATTTAGCAGAACATAGCATATTAAGCAGCGGCAAATGAGAAATCCAAACACTTGTTTTGTGTGCACATTCATAATTGGTGTGATAAAGTGAACCTCTCTTAAAGTCTGTTTGTAGAGAGCATATAAATCAACTAAAAAATGAGAGCCAGCACAATGTAACCATTTGTATTTACAAGACAATTCAAGTTGCTTTGCTCAGCCTTGAATGTATTGGTAATCTGTCGTGAAAAAAAAA